>JAVYIG010006132.1:0-123675 GCA_035222895.1 Strongylocentrotus droebachiensis
CCACATGAAGTCAAGGACGATGAAGACAATAAGTATTGAAGAGTGATCGGGGAGGGGGGGGGGGGGGTTCACACAGATTCTAACTCGAACTTAACTCTAAGTTGAACTTTAAAAAATATGGAGAGCCATTTGTAGCCTTAAAATAAAATATATTCAAAAGCAAAAATTCACATATTTTAGACTTTTCATAGATTCCACATCAAGAACATGAAATCTCCCATGATAATAGAAAATCAAATATGAATGATTTGAATCAACATTTTAAGCCTTTTAGAATAACTTTTACAAAACATTTTCAAAGATGCTAACGGCTTTCCATGATTGTTAAGTCCAACTTAGAGATCAGTTTCACTTAGGATCTTCGTAAAACACCCCCTGAATAATAGCATTCATCGCTATGAAAATGTAGCTTTTGATATATCATTACGATCAGATGTACAAAATCAATTGACGAGACGACTAGCTCTTTGTACAGGTCCCCAATATGACCATGATGTTAGATAGAGATCATTATACATTGATGAAATAATCGTCTCCGGCAACTCACACCAACACAATAAATCGAAAGTTGTCCAATAATTGGTGGTTAAATTGATCTCTCATTCACCAACTATCAGCAGCGATGCGTTTGCAAGATTAGTATATTTATTCATAATATTCATAAGATTCGTAACAATATTCATACAAACGCTATGGCCCGAATTCACAAAGGAGGTTTGTCGACAAACCTAGGTTTATGTGCGTCATATGGTGCGTTTCGATGCGTTTCAGACGAAGGTTCAGACAAAACTTGGTCTGAAACGCGACAAAACGCGTCATATAACGCACATAAACCTAGGTTTACGGTCGACAAACGTCTTTGTGAATTCGGGCCTATATGTCTTTGGCACAGAACCTGTGGGGAGTATCGTCAACATCACTGTTACTGGTGAGAGCCTGGACGGTGTACAACTTGCCTTCACTTCTGAACTAGCCAATAAGGAGTCCGCTCTCTTCATGCAACGTCAGATGTTGTTCTGCGATGGGGTAAGCTTCTTCTTCTTCCATATTTAGTACAGTCCTCTTTACAGAGTATTATCGTACTATATTGGGGTGTGTGCAGGTGGGCCACTACATCGGGGTTTCCCCCTACTCTTATACGAATAGTGCAGTGGGTTCTTAACGTGCGAAGGTAGTGACTTTTCTCATACGGGGCCTCTATTTAACGTTCTATCCGAGGGACGGAGTGTTTTCCACTTAAAATAGCCTGCGTCTATGAACAAGGGGAGGCGCACGTTAAAACACACCGCAGGCTTCAGTCATCCGCCTGGTGGGATTCGAACCCGGGATCTTTTTTTCGACAGTCAAACGCTTTACCGACTGAGCCAACTCGCCTCCTTGTCTCGTTTTCTTTTACAATATGAATTTTTGTTCAAAGAAATCAAACGATATATATTCTAAACTCTAAAGATTCTCCAACTACGGTGCATTTATGGTAGACTCTTGCAATTTTCATGTCATTTATCGATCATGGATTGATCTTTACCGAAAAGAAAAATGATAATTATGCAGCCGACATTTAATACTATAATTCTTATTTATAAGACATGCATGGACGTCATGCAATCCATTCAATTCCAAAAACGGAACAACTAGCGTCATTAACACTGCCAAACGGGAGAAGAGGAATGCAAAACCTTCAGGAAAAATAGTTGTGTCTGTATTAAAGAGTTTTCAAAAAAATAGTTTCATTTTTGTGTCCTGCCTTTGTTCAGCTCCAATAGTAACTCCTTCTTTTTATTGTCGTGTTTTAAGTGAGGTCTAAAATCTAACGGGGGGTGATAAGTATGTTTTGTAAGTAAACAATAAATATGTATTAAGTTTGCCCATCGTTTTTCCTTTTGTTTTATCTCTGGAAGATTCAATTTTGCATGGAAAATATTTGATTTACAAAATAATATTCATTATCTTTCCAAAACAGATGAAAAACTTTGTCATGAACAACGTCGGGTCATCTCTTCTTAGCATGAACTGCAATGTTTCCTCGTTTCGTGCTGGCAGCCTGATTGCAGACTTATGGATTGAATTATTCGCTGTCAGTCAAACTAATGCTGACTCCCTTGCTCAAGATGTCACTAACCTAGCATCTGCTACCAACAATACCGCCCTCACTGCTGGCGCTGAATCACTCTTTGTGTCTTCCTGTCCCTGACAGTCACCACGACAGGTAGGAAACCTTCAGTTCATATCTGTCAATTTTTTGGAGGCGTCCTCCTACACTGTGAAAAGGTTGGGCAAGAATTTGCCAACGCTTTGCCCAACGTTTGTGCCAATAGTCAACCCAACCATCTATAAGCATTATTAGGCAATATTTTGCCCAGTGGTATTGGTCAACGTAGCACCCTACTTCACATGTGCATAATTGTTTCGTATTTTGACCAAAACTTGGGCAAAGATATGACCTTTCAACTGCCCGACTACAGTAGCCCACTTGTTTGGAAAATCTTGATCAGCTGTTGGGCTTTTGGGACAAATATTGCCCAATAGATGATTGGGTTGACTATTGGCACAACGTTGGGCAAATGTTTGAAAAATATTGCCCAACCTTTTCACAGTGTAGGGTTTGCTCGAATAATATGTTATATATAGTCCTCACTGAGCCCTATGGTACTCGATTTAAATTGACATCGTTTGTCATGTCTTTAATCAAGGCGATTTCGAACTCTCCATCACTCGACTTCACCCAGGTTTATAGCTGTGTAAAAGTTCGTTGAGTTTGAGAAGCTAGGTTATGGACGACTACAAACATGATAAATTGATTGCTTTCCGGTAGACTGGACAAAGTACGCGTTGTGTACCGAATACCAATAGAATCCGAAGGCCGGAAAAAAACTTGTTTATGCAAAACGACTGAAAAACAAATATTAACAACCATACACAAGTAGCTATCATTACATTTTACTCAAAATTAATGTTTTCTTTTGAACAGAGGCATTTGGGAGTTCCGTCAACATTACTGTCACCGGTGAGAGCCTGAATGGTTTACAACTTGCCTTCACTTCCGACCTAGACAATAAGAATTCCACTGTCTTCATGGAACGTCAGACCTTGTTCTGCGGAGGGGTAAGAAAATGGCATCTGTTTCTGTTTAAACTTCAGTTCAGTTGCGAAGAGACAGTTTCCACCTTTGATTTTCCCTTCAGGTTAAATGTTGCATCACTGTTGGATTTCATTTTCCATATTTCAAATTTTGGACATGGTTCGTTATCGTAGAGAGAGAGAGAAAGAGAGAGAGATAAAACAAAAATTAAAGAGAATGCGAGTCGATCGGCGTCTTTAGGAGTGCTTCTTTATGTTCATGCTCATCTTGTTCTCTTAAGACATTGATTTGGGAGATGAGCAATGCAAACTGTCGTAATGAATCCTTACCCTTTAAAAAAGCCAGAGAATAACTATTTCAGAATCTTTTGACGTGTATTTATTGCGGTCCACGACATATTGGTGTCTGAGTAAGTAAACGTCCAAATCAAGGTAAATGCGTCACTTTTTTGTGTGTAATCTTTTGTCTGTTAACCCATTAACTACCGAATCCTTTTTTAATCCCACATGCTTAATACAGGGACCTTCCGGTTCCAGTGGTCAATGGGTTAAAGATATTTTAAGAGAGGAAAAATGGTTTTCATTAGAACATTATATATCTTCTCAAACAGATGAAAAACTTTGTCATGAGCAACGTAGGATCGTCTCTCTTAAGTGTGAACTGCAATGTTTCCTCGTTTCGTGCCTGGCAGCCTGATTGCAGATTTATTGGTGGAAGTATTCGCTGCCAGTCAAGCTGATGCTGACTACCTTGCTCAGAATGTCACTAACCTAGTGACTGCTACCGACAATACTGCCCTCACCGTTGGTGACGATTCACTCTCTGTGTCTTCCTTGTCCCTGACAGGCGCCTCCACAGGTAGGAAACCGCCAGGTCATATCTTGTTACTGGGGTACTCTAGGTTATCCTAGACGCTTTAAAGTGGTGACTACGAATTGTATAGAGATAAACCACCAACTTGGTTCGACTGAAAGAACGCTGCCTCCGTGTCATAGGTCATTGCTAGATGAGCAGGTCTTTCACAAAATGCTCTTCTGCACTGTGTAAAAAAATGGGTAAATTTACGTTTGTAATCCTTTTGTTGGGCACTATTTGACCAGAATTTGAGCAAAGATATGACCCTTAAACTGCCTGACCACGGTAGCCCACTTGTTGGGACAATCTTGACCAGCTGTTAGGCAAAATATGAAACAAGTATGCACGTGTGAAGTTGGGTACTTACGTTTACCACTGGGCAACTTTATTACCCAATAAAATAGTTGGGTTGATTATTGGCACAACGTTGGGCAAAGTGTTAGGAAAAATATTGCCCTACCTTTTCACAGTGTGGAAGCATCATTCAAGGGGCCAACGCGCCAACGGTCGACCAGCAATGATTTTGAATTTGACTAGCAGGGTGCAAGTCTATTTTATTCTTAAAGGGTCTGGATAGAATGCGTCCCCCCCCCCACACATTCAGTGTTATTTAGGGTACGCATCTGCGTATTCCCAGCGACCCCACCCCCCCCCCCCCCTTTTCAGCAAAAGTCCGGTGTGTAGAAAGTCAATACGGGTAGACCTTTTTGTTTTGTTATACGAGCCTTTTTCAGCATCCCCCCCCCCCCCCTTTCAGCAAAAGTCCGGTGTGTAAAGTCAATACGGGTAGACCTTTTTCTTTTGTTACGAGTCGGAAAGTTGGGAACACGCATGGTATCCCTCCGTTCACGGAGTGGGGGGGGGGCGGGGTCCCGGCGTATTAGGGGTAGTACAAAATCAATCTAATGACCGACGAAATAATGAGTACAGGTGAGAGGATTAGAAGCGTGTTATTAAGCGCTATACCGAAGTAGTTATCATCATACTTTTACATAAAATTAATGTTTTCTTTTGAACAGAGCCATTTGGAAGTATCGTCAACGTTATTGTCACCGGTGAGAGTCTGAATGGTTTACAACTTGTCTTCACTTCTGAACTAGCCAATCAGAGTTCCATTCTCTTCATGGAACGTCAGACCTTGTTCTGCGAAGGGGTAAGCAACTTCGCCTTTTTTATGTTTTAACATCAATTTATTTGCAAAGAGACACTGTTTATACTTTTGAATTGTCCTTCAAGTTAAATGTTGTATGACTATGGGGTTTCAGTTTTCATATTTCGAATATTGGACATGGTTCGTTATCGAAGAGAGAGGGGGAGAAGAAAATGCAAGTCGATCGGCGTCAATAGAAGTGCTTCTTTATATTCATGTTCATCGTGTTCACTTAAATCTGGATTTAGGAGATGAGCAATGCAGACTTTCATAATAAATCCTTACCTCCCAAAATGCCAGAGAATAATTCTTCCATAAAATCTTGTCGTGTGTTTATCAAAGTCCAAAACATATCGGTGTCTTTGTAAGTAAAAGTGAAAATCAAGGTACCTTTTTTTAAATCTTATGTCTGTTAAAGGTATTTACACAAGAGGAAAAAAAGGTTTTCATTTGAATATTATCTTCTCAAACAGATGAAAAACTTAGTCATGACCAACGTGGGATCATCTCTCTTAAGTGTGAACTGCATGGTTTCAACGTTTCAAGCTGGCAGCCTGATTGCAGATTTATTGGTGGAATTATTCGCTGCCAGTCAAGCTGGTGCTGACTCTCTTGCACAGGTTCTTACTAATATAGTGTCTGCTACCGACACTACGACCCTGACCGCTGGCACGGATTCCCTCTTCATTTCTTCCATGTATCTACCAGGCACCACGACAGGTAGGAAGATCCTAAGTCGAACTTAACTCTAAGTCGGACTTAACAATTATGGAGAGCCATTTGTAGCCTTAAAATAAAATATTTCTAAAAGCAAGAAATTGAAGTGTTATAGACTTTTTATAAATTCCACATCAAGAACATGAAATCTCGTTGATAATAGAAAATATGAATGATTTGAATCAACATTTTATGCCTTTTGAATTAACTTTTCCAAAATATTTTCAATGATGCTATTAAATGGTATTACTTAATTGTTAAGTCCAACTTAGAGATAAGTTCAACTTAGGATCTTTGTGAAACATTCCCCAGGTCACATTTTACTTTCTTACTCTAGAACATGGTACACCCGTTTGATCTTCAGATAGTAGATGCCTTTGGAATGTTGGCTTGATGTTTTAACGTGTACTGATCTTAGCGGTACTGGTTTAATATCAATCTTTTTAGTTGCAAGAAAACTTCCATCGTAGTCCATTAAAAGTCTTATAACATACAGTTCTAACAAATACTATTAAAATATTATGGTCCACCTGTATTATATAATGTACAGAGTGAGTCAGAAAGAATATCCCACTTTTTAAAAGTTGTATTAATGTTTAATCATGGGTTTTATAATATGTCTTGATAGAGTTATTCTGCCAGTAAATGTAGGTACCATTTTCATTTGAATCTCTGCATTCATGACTGAACATCAGAAAATGTTTACAAGACTGCCAGATCTCACTTAAGCCAAGTTGCTTGGTGAGGAATAAAATAGTGTTGTGAACAAAGACAGACAGACATGAACACAAACACACGCACACACGCGCACACACGCACACGCACAAACACACATACGTCAAACAATACAACTTTTAAAAAGTGGGACATTTTTTCTGACTCACTCTGTATACGTATACTGTGCACGGAGGAAGAAGGCGAAATTCCAAGAAAGCGCGAGGGTTATGGTGGCGTCGAAATGATAATACAAACATAATATCACACACTTAGAAGGCGAGTTTACTCAATCGTTAAAGCATCTGCCCGTCGAACCAAAGATCGTAGGTTCAAATCCAATGCGTTGGGTGTTAACGTGCCCCTCCCTGTTCCGTGAACGCAGTCTATGTTACAGGTGAAAACACTCTGTCTGTCGGATTGGATGTTTAATGGAGGCCCCGTGTAGAGCAGAGTAACCACATTTGAATAAGAACCCACTGCGCTATTGGTATAATAGTAGGGGGAACCCCGGTGTAGTGGTTCACCTGCACACCCCTAATCAGTTATACCGAAAGGAGATCAGAGAGCCGAGGGTTACAGTGATTCAGTTCTAGGCACCGGTGACGCCAAACGCGTAATAATAATTAATAAGAAGCAGGCTGAACCTTAGACATGCCGCAAGCAAGTCTTTCTACACTGTATAAAGTTTGTTTCTTATTGCGTTTAAAGTCAGTTAGTCTTAAAATAAATTCATTTGAATAGATTGAATTTCCCTCCCAGAAAATAGTTGCCACATTTGTAAACATTTAACATAGTAGTCAAACGTTTCCAAACCTCCACAGCTCCGGACGCAGAAGAGCCCGATGAGGGCGGTCTCTCGGTCGGGGCACTTGTCGGCATCATCGTAGGTGCAGTTTGTTTTCTGATCATTTCCGTCGTATTTGCCACCTGTTTCCTTATGGCCCAGAACATGAGACGTCTTCAAGCAGAACAGATGATGAGGGCGTAAGTTATTCAACTTTATTCGAATTTCTCCTGAAATTTCAAAACAACACGTAAGCCCAAGACTTGAGACTCATTTAATGCTTATTACCCTTCCTTTATTTTTTGATGAAATGAAATTGTATTCATTTTCATATGTTGAGTTCCTTTGGATCATTTATTTGAAATTACTATTTTGTTTGCACCTTGAACTCTAGAAATATAATTAGAGGGCGCTGTTCAGCGGCGGCCGGCTCAACCTTTTTTACATGTGAGAGAACAAATATCCATGTTAAACGAACATAGGACAAATAAATACATTGAATTGAACATTGGATTGAATTGAAATGGAAGTATCCATTTTTATAAATATATTTTTGAAGTGTAGAAACGGGGGAAAGTAGTGTTTTTGACGAGTTTACACTCACATTTTAATGTTATTTGTTACTACACGTGTTTAGTATCCACTAAGTTTAATATTATTTTCAAAACAGAAACATAGAGCGAGGAAAACAAAATGGCGGTTTCTCTCATGATAACGGAACCTACAACACACCACGGTACGTGTATGGCGTGAATGCAGGGTATGATCGCTCACATCTTGATCGCAAGATGTATGGATCCAGGCAGGAATGGGAGGTAAGAAATCTAAACACCAGGGGGGCGTTTCACAAAACTTGTCATCAGTGACGAATGACAGTTTTTGTTATAAGCTACAGAAATCCTTGCTTCTGATTGGTTATTAGCAGATTTGTCACTGACTTTTGTCATTTGTCATTTAAAAAAAGGCTTTGTAAAACGAGCCCCTGAACAAAGATTTTCGAAAAATCAACTTTGGGCAATTTCAGTAGCGCTTGTCCATCACATTATAATGATGTATTACGTAATACTATGATGTATATGGACTATTAATAGGTTATTGATATTGTCCTTCAGTTGATTTCTCCAAAACCCTTGAGGTATTATGTTTTCCGTTCGATGATATCATTTGGCCCATTGACCTTTGTTAGAGTACAGTGATTGGAACCGACACATTGCCATGTAGTGTATAGTAATGATTTCAATTATTATTTATTCCGCAAAACAAAGAAAATCATTTACAAAACAAGAGTACATTTGGAAAAGAGTCACATGGATGCCAGGAAAAGAAAAAGAAACTTCCAATACACTGTGAATTACGGACTAAAGTTGATTGCTTTTCTCTAGCGCGTACTCCACCAAGATCAAAATCTGGAAATGTTCATAAAGTTTGTGTAGTTATAGATGTCAATATTATGTGTAAAACTGAGATATTTTGAAAATGATCACCATCGTCCATTACTTGACTATTGATAGATTGGAATTGGTTCTTAATTGTTATATTATGTCGTGTCCTTAGCCAGGGCGAATTATGTTCAGAACAAACTGTTATCAAATTAATTTTACATATAAATATTTGCATTGATTTCCTTCCATGTGTATCTTTTTTTGTCTGTCTGTCTCTGTTTACCTGTCCGTGTGTTTGTCTCTTCCTCTCTCTCTCTCTCTCTCTCTCTATGTCTCTCTCTCTCCCTCTCTCTCTCCCTCTCTCTGTCTCTCTGTCTCTCTCTCCGTATGTATTCTTTCCTTCCACTCTTCCTATACATCATTTTTGTTTTACCTCTTCCTTCTTTCAATGATGAGTAAACAAGAACTGTATAGATTTGAGAGAAAAATTCATTAGTAACCAAGAAGAAATATGAAATGTGTATATGTGTGTCTTATTAATGCTTACAGAAGAACAGCGTCGCACGCAATCCAACTTTCCATAAGTGAATTAATAATGCAGATTTCAGAACTTCCACGGAATTCAAGTCAACGTCAACGGTGCCTTGCTCCGCATTTCTCTCTCTCTCTCTCTCTTTAAATCCCTCCCTCTCTCTCTAAATCCCTCTCTCTCTCTCTCTCTACCCCCTCTCTTTCTCTCACACTCTCTCTTTCTCTCACTCTCTCTCTTTCTACCTCTCTCTCTCTGTATAAAATTTAATCTAGCCATCTTATCCTTACAAAAATAGGTTAAATACAGATTATACATGAATGATTATTCATCGTATGTATGTATGTATATTGCAATGCTTTTTAATAACATACATATCTTAATATGCATAGTTCATTTTTACCTTGTATTTATCATGTTTTATATTAATACATATTAAGCTGCTTTTTATATAAATAGGCTGCATCAGTTTAAACTTTAACTTGTTTAAATGTACTTATCTGTGATAAATACATTCATTTTATATTCATTGTATTAACTGTAGAATGTTCGAATCCTCGTTATTGTATTATTTACTATTAATTATACCAGATATATCAAATTAAATAAATAACGAAATGAAATGAAGCTAGATAAGAAACTGAAACTCAACATATTGACTTGATAATTAAAACTAAGATATGTGAGATATTAAGGATACGCAATAATGATGCTTTTGTGATTGTATAAGTTTAATTTGTATTATTGTATCTTTGAATGTAAACCATGTCTAAACCTAATAAATCCTCTGATACGCAAAACAATAGTGATTATCATATAGCTATTTGGGTGTTGGTCAATAAATATCGGGGAAAAAGAAAAATGATTCCTTTATTATATCGCTAAAGAGTATACTTGTTAACTAAATAGCGAGGTTATGGGTTCGGTTTATGGCATTGGTAATATAGCATTTCTGTTCGATACTAGATGACTGCCTCAAATACTTCTACATCTGCGACCAACCCCCAAATCGTGGATTCTACGGTCGTCTTTTTTACCAAAAAAATGTCACCGTTTTTTAGGGAAAAAATGTATTAAAGCATTCAAAAGTTTTTTTGTAGGCCTTATTGAGCAACTAATGGAACGTTACATAGAAAATAGAAAAAGAATAATTTGTATCTATTTTGTTTCTTTTTTTGTAGAGAATAATGCTTGTTGGACATAATGGACAGAAAGAGTTTCTAATAATGAGGTATTTGCCAGTAACAAGATGAAAGCTTCTGAATAATATAAGAGGTCGACAGCTGAGCTTCTTGGGTCATGTTATCCGAAATAATGGTTCTGAAAATCTTGCACTGACTGGAAAAATAGAGGGGAGGAGGCGCAGGGGTAGAAGGAGGATTCCGTAGATGAGTAGCTTAATGAGTGGGATTTCTGAAAGTGGATATGATCTCGGGGAGAATGAATTACTTCATAGAATATGGGACAGAGAGTTGTGGCATTCCATGGTCGCCAACGTCTCAGGACATGGCACGTAAAGAAGAAGAATGTTTGTTAAACTTTGTTTTTGTTGTTTTTTACAAAGGCCTATGCTATGATCTAGAACGGGATAAGATTAAATTGAATATAGGGAAAAAATTGTATGCGGTGTAATTTCCTTGAGTAAAGAATAAGCAGACTATTAAAGGAGGGAAAACGGAAAAGCAAAAAAGAATTGTTAGGAAAGGGGATTGAGAGAGGAAGAATGAGGGGGGAAAGTAGAAGAAAGAGAGAGAGAGAGAGAGAGATGGGTTAAGAGTACCAAACATAAGTAAAATGGAGGGATAACGAGATAGAGAAAATGAGTGATAGGAAGAGAAAGGGAGATCTGGGGAGAAATAGATATATATATATATAGAGAGAGAGAAAAAGAGAGAACAGGAGAGGGAAAGGGAAAGAGAGGGGGCATTAAGATTTTAAAAAACAAGTTAATTAGAGAAATAAATATAGAGAGAAATTGAATTATTGAAAGGAAGAGAACCGAGGAAAAAGGAGATACGGAGAGAAAGGGAGACTGACGGACAGAATGAGAAGAGGAGAGGTGGGATTATGAAGACAAAAAAGAGAGAGAGAGAGATACAAATTATTGAAAGGAAGAGAAAAGGAGAGAAAGTAGATCCGGGGAGAGAGAGAGAGAGAGGGAGAGAGGGAGAGAGAGAGAGCGAGCGAGAGAGAGAGAAGGGGGATTAAACTTTATTAATAACCTGATAACTTCCCAAACGAAGAATGATTGTGTCATGCAAATTTCGTCACTCTTATGTAGAGGATAAAGTGCTGTATATCCTCATGCAATTTACCACTCCCCCCTCCCCCTCCTTCCCTCTATTCTCTCTCTCCGTCCGTCTCCCTCTCTCTCTCTCCCTCTGTCTTTCTCTTTATGTCTCTCTAGCCCTCTCCCCCTCTTGTTTCTCTATCTGACTTTCTCTCTCTCTTACTGTCTATATGTCTCTCCCTTCTCCTTCTCCCCCTGTCTTCCTCACTACGTCTGTCTTTCTCCCTATGTTGCCCATCTCACTATAGATTCATCCCTTCCCTCTCTTTCTCCCTCCTTTTTTCTGCCTATAAAGAGAGTGATACAACCACATGATTCTTCCGAAATTGTCAAGTCGCATTTATTATTTAAAAAAGAAACACTATAACCTGATAAAAGATTCAGGGAATAACAAAGAAACTTAATTTAACTTAGCTCAATAAGTTATAACACTGCATTCAAATTTAAAACTCACAATCAAACATATATAATCACATAATATATTTTAAATATTTGTTTATAAAGATTTAATAAATATACCTCTCGTTTATTGGAAAAGTACGCATGCTTTTTTTTATCCATGAGTTATAATCTTTTGAAAACATCCTACATGGTTATCCATACCGTTTACATTTATGAAACAAATTGTACAGCGCCCGTGTTAACGTTTCTATGATGAACTACACAAATAAAATGTCAGCCTATCCTTCACCAAATACCACCTGATTGATATACTTGCACAAATTACCTTTCTCCTTTGTCTTAATTTATTTTCGCAATATAAAAATATGAAAACGTAATATTGATACCGACTATTATCTATGCACAGGGAAATAATTTACATCGTCTTTTACATTACAGCGTTTGATTTATATACAAAAAAGTCGTATAAAAGTCCACTCTATAATTATTTCAGAACATCGCCCGTATTTTCCTAGGTATTTTAAGATTATATTTGCTTAAAGGGACTGGGTAACATTGTTCAGATGAGAGATAGTGGTTCTAAGGTAGTGACTTCAATGCTAGATGTACAATTAAAGATAATCTGAAAATTTGAGTGAAAACGGACCATTATTCATGGTACAAATTGGGAAAAACTGATCTGATCGATTCCTTAATTCTCCCAACTAGGTCTAGATCTAGATCTATAGAACAATTTAGTTACATTTTAGGTGAATGGAAATCTCACAAAGCAATAAAATGGCTCTACATTCCATTCCAGACATTTAAGTGTTGACAGATTTTTTTATAGCCTGTTTTATGTCTTTTTTTCATGGAAAAACGGATGGAAAATTCAAAAATGGTTGGGAGAATTTACTGTTAATCACTGTTAGAGGGTGCCTCACATCGACGCCTTCACAGAAAACCATAGATATCTTCGTGGTTTGAGAATTTTTTCAGGATTTTTTGCCTGTCAGAGGATTAGTACAGTAGAAGGAATTTAGTAAGTAACATTTTATACAAAAATTAAGCAATTTTTGTCATCAACCTTCAACAATGTTACCCAGTCACTTTAAGATAAGACAATCAAGAAACTTCAAATAAGTAAACTTAAAATAATAATTAAAACAAAATTCATGTTGCATATAAAACACATCATAGTTTATCACACCATACTCGCAGTAGAACATGAGTTAAATTAATATTATGTACATTAGTAATACAAATTGATCTCTACTCTCATTCAAATTGACCATTGTCTCGTCTACTTATTTGACAATGTCATTTAATAATATCATACACGACCCCCCCCCCCCCTACAAAAAAAACATCGTTATCCTGAAAATTGTTAAATTTAAATGGGCAATAATCACAAGAACTTCAACAATAATAACAAGAATTTACCATCAATCAATAACTAAGGTCTTTCAAAGATCTTAATAGTAAAATATATTGCTAATAAATTCTATGCAACTGCATTGCTACAGAATGTAACGGATTCCTTCGCGAGCTCAATCTGGGCTCGCTGTGGTACGAAACAAAAGACGCTAACGGAACATTCTTAACTGATTCTATGGGATCCGTCATGCGCAAATTTTTTAATGCTTCAAGTATGACTATGGCTGCAAACGTAGTAAATTTTGGTAACGATTTACTTCACAAATTCACAAAATAGCCATAGAATCGAAACCCCGTAGCCAAAATTGATGACCTTTAAGTTTGTGTAATTTTTCTCGGAGAAGGGTTTTCTACCCAATCAAAATAAACACCAGTGACATTGGAACAATAGTGTTTGGAGGGGAGGTGTTGAACCCCCAAACCCCCGTCTAGAATTGTTTCTCTGTGATAATAATAATAATAATAATAAGCATTTATATAGCGCCGTCTAGACAAATCTATTCCGGGGCGCACAAATTAATTATTACCCCGGTTTTATCTGTACCACGTGGAAGCCACTGGTAACATTCACAGTAAAAATGAACACATATTTGTGCTAGTTTCTGATTACAGAACATATTTATATTTAAGCCTTATCAATATAACACCATCTTTATGATGGTACCAAGACACCAAGGTTGAAAGACAAATTAAAAAATCTTCACCGAAAGCAAAGTAAAGTAAACTCCTTGGTAACCAATGAGTATTGTCGGGATCCTGAAAATCTCTGCTTTAATATCCAGCTTACATCGGATGATCCATGTTGGAGTCATAGGCATTCTGTATGGTCAAAGATGAAGAAGACAAAACGAAAAAAAAAAGATAAAAATTAACGGTAAAATATTATTACTCTGCTAACAACGCTGAGTAGGGCCATCCCTCCGTCTTCCTCTTATAAGTGTGTCTTTATGATTGTAAATGTATATTTGTTGATGTTTTTTAATTGACGGAAAATTAATACAATACAATACAATACAACACCGCTACATCAACGACAATAACGGTAAACGTAATAACACCATTGAATGGCATTGAATGTTAGGCTTCCTGTGAGTGATTTCAATGTGTAGAGATTTGTTTTATTCCCAAGGAGCTAATGTCCTGATGGCAGACTGATGAATATTAATAAGTCAGAACTTGAGTAAAAAGTACTGTATGTCTAAAACATCATATATCATATTTATAACCCTCTTTCTTAAGGAACAGAAGAAAGTTAGAAATCATGTTTTGTCTTTTCCCTCAGCTTTTGACTAAGATGTCCTTATAAATATAATAAGCATATCGGGAATATAATTTATGACTTATGATCTTTTGTTTATACTAATATTCTGTTTGTACCTTGAAGATTTACCACTTCGTTGTGCTTGTTGAGAACAATAAAATAATGATTAAATACATGAATGAATAAACAAATCAATTAATAAATAAATTAAAACATAAACGTATATGTAAAATGTATCTATGAATCATTAAAATATAAACATATAGATAAATAAATAAATAGTAAAGAAGCAATTAATATTTCCATGCAAACCTACATTTTCTGTTGGTCCCCCGTAGTGGAGCTGCAGTCCCATCTCCTTATCCGTGGAACCTACTTTCTTTTTCTTCGATAAGTAGAGAATGATGCCGATGATGATGACGACAGCGACCAAGCCACCAACGACGCAACCGACAATGATACCGATGTTGGATTCTACGTCAAAGGAAAATAAGAAATGTGAATGTTTTTAATGAGACTCGAGTGAGCATAATCTGTTCTCTTGTGCGTCGTTACTCCTCACGTTAGATACATTGAAATGTGTCTATAACGGCTATCTAAAGACTCGGTCACAAATGCCATTACGAACTGCTACGAACGCCGTACGAACGATTTTAAGACAATGGAAATTCGAGAAGACAATGGAAAAACAGGGAGATCGTACGAAATTCTCGTTCGTACGAACCTTTGTGACCGTAGCATGAGGGAAACAGGGAAAACAGACCAATTTAGACAGATGGGCTTTGTAGACAGGTCTACAACACATGTTTCTACCTTTAGGGTGACCATTATAGACTATATTATAGACTGTATTTACCAAGAGTGACGACTTCTGATTGGTCAGTTATTTGATTAGGCTTCGATTTGTTCCCCAGCTCCCAAAGAGATTATAATGGGAAGTAACTGTTTGGGGCTCCTTGATTTGACATATGATCGTGCTCTTGTCACAACTATCTCTTTCAAAACGCTATGGGCTGTATACACTATACAGAGGTGACCTCTGCAGTTTGACTGTAGATTAATTTAAGCTTGTTGATCACTGTACGGTCTATTAAATTAAATGCGAGACAGACAGCTCCAAAACCAGAAAAAGCCAATCTCAGATGAAATTGAATTCAACCCATATTTAGATAATCTAATCATGCAATCTAACTGTGCTTAATTAGTTCCAGTCATATTGTATTCATCATGCATTTTTGGAAAGTATCGTGGATACAATCTGAGAAGAAGATAATTCAAATATAGGGCCTAAGAACAGAATCGAGGAACGTCTTTGGAACTCGGTGTGTCTGCGACACCCATGTCCATTTTTGACGGTATGATGTAAAATTTGACGGTGAAAATTGTAGGAAGAGGGAGTAGGGGAAGAAGGAGGATACTTTGGATGGACAGTCTGCAGAAATTGTTAGAAGAGAGAAGAGTGGAAGAACTAGGAGTGGTGGTCATAGAGAAGGCTTGGAGCCGAGGGTTGTGGAACACCAAAGTCAATCGACATGGCACTCAGAGAGAGAGAGAGATGTATAATTCACTAATTATACATACTTTCTCCAGGAGACGGGCCGCTGGTAGGACCTGCAATCTCTTCTCCGGCAAAGACAGTAAAGGCTGAGAGATGATTAGTTCGGCATTCCACCTCAGTCTCTGACGTCATCACGGTCTCCACCCCTGAGGTACTCCATTCATTGCCCGTGGTGTCCCAGAAGGTACACTCATAGGTTCGGTCTTGTTTTGGTCGGGTAATTTCCATGTGGATGCTTATGGGGTCGGTCAGAGATTCTACGACGAGTTCTGAAACTGCAGTTATATAATGAAGAATTTAAAATCTTATATTTCCGATGCCTATAATTGTCGTTCTAAACAGAATACAAGTATTTAAATGTAAATGTTATCACATTTATATCAATCTTTCTTTGATCCAGTGACTGCGTAGTATTCATTCATTTGGAAGAACCTCTTTGCCGGCCGAAAAACCTCTAATTGTTGTTGTTGTTATAAGGACTTATGTTCCGACCAAAATATTGAGTTATGTTAATAATAGTATATTTTTTTGCTTTTCACGTTTTTGGAAATAATAAAACAAGATGAAAATCAAACTTCATTGTTTCGGTCATGTGCCCAAACAAAATATAAGCGTGTTGATATTTTCCCTCGTGATCATATTTTCCATAAAAATATAACTCCTTGAGAAAGTATAATTCCCCTCCGTCGGCGGTAAAAAAAAAAACACAATGTTATATCAAACACCATACCAGTCAATATCTGTCTAATGCCAGCACTTGATAGTCGTAAGCTCCGATAATGTAGACATGTCTAGAGGAGTTCTCTATCATTATATGAAATATCCTTGTATGGTATCGGAAGACAGGGTTAAATCGATATGAAGTGTCAACTTACGGGAAGAAGGGTCGAAGAGGGAGATCTGCAAGATTGCGGATGCTCGATCATTTCGGTCCTCATCGTTTGTAGAATATGGATCCAAATCATCAGAGTACTGATCGAACTGAACAAGAACTCCTACACAGGATCCGGACTCACAGTCCCAGACACCGTACCTGCATTTAAAAAATTGACGTCAATTTATTCATATCAGATGTCACAAAATATCTTTGAAATTTCATGTTGTAGGACATTTTTTTCTCACAGTTAAAGACTACACTCTCAAAATCGTGGTGTAAAATAATATCAATCAAACAAAGCTATAAAAGAAAGAAAACGTTCCATTTGCCCTCCCCAAAGAAACAAAAAACACACACACATACACACACACAACAATATCATAACTTTATTTAGCCGATATTGGGGAAACTTTACTAACTGTGGGGTACAATTTACCCGACTGCATGTATTGCCTAGTCCGATTCGATCAAAAATCTAAATTGATGGACCTGATAATAATAACCTGAGCCCCGTCTCATAAATATATACATATATGTATCCAAATACATCAAAAAAACTTCTAATCTATCGGAAGGATGCAGTCCCCTTTATATTACAGTATATACGCAAATAAGTTGATGGGGCCCAGACTTTCCAGTTCCCTGCTACGACATCATGTCAATAACAATAATGCTATTACAAAGACTGATGAAAAATAATCTGAAGTTGACGCATTGACCAAGGAGGCTGTATTTGTGACACATTTACAGCATGGGCCATGAGTGCCCAGCAGAAGTCATCATCATCAAAAAAATATTATCCTTTTATCGTTTGATTTCTTTTTTTCATTCAGAATTGTCGATATCGTGTCCTGTTCCCATTATCACTTCATTGGATACCATGTCATGTTCCCATTATCACTTCATTGGATACCATGTCCTGCTCCCATTATCACTTCATTGGTTACATTTAAGCTCTCACCCTTCAGCAACCTCAGTCCCGAAGTTAACAGTTATGGCGTCCTCCCCACTATGAGACTGATGAACACCTTGAGGGAGAGCGACTATGGCGGATGTCGTCACTCCTGCAGACACCGTCTCCACGGCATTATCTCCAACGGCATCACGTACCAGACTAGCTCTGGTCAGGCTCATGACTAGGTCCCTGTGAATCCGAAATAATATTTGATTTGAAACTTTAACAAATAATAAATAAATTCTTACAGATATTCGCGATAGCTCATTTGATAGAGCAGTGGTCTTGTAATCCGGCGACCCGGGTTCGAAACCAAAGCGATGCGCTAGTGCCCCTTGGTAAGGCATACCAGGTCTCTCGGAGAGGACCTAAAGCCGTAGGTCCTCTGGTTGCTTATTAATAAGCATTTATGCTTTCTGAGCAGTCAGGTAAAATAACCACCACTACAGTGGAAAGAAAATAGATCGAAGGAGAAAAGAACCAGTACGGGAAACATTTACAGGGATCTATACATGAGGTAGCTAGACTCTTGCTGTTTTTATCTTTGAACATTTATGAGTGTGTGGGCGAGAGCTGACCCCATTAGATAAAACTTCACCATTCTCCTCCACTTAGTGTCTGCATGCATGTAATTCCTTTTCTAAATGATAAAGCTAGTGTGAGAGCGTGGGCATGTTGTTTTTGGTCCTGTTTCATAAAAAATCGATATCAATAACAAGTTACAAGCTACTGTTATAAGCTACTGAAATCACGGCATCTGATTGGCTGAGAGCAAATTTGTCATAGAAATTTAGCAGTTGTTATAGATAACAAGTTTTATGAAACAGGCCCCAGATGCATTCAGATTTTTCCAAGCAGTGGACTATATTAGTGACTGGTATCAGAAAGAAGAACAAAAATTGGAATAAAATCATCAGAGTCATGGGTCATGGATTTATCAAGGAATAGTAAAACATTGTTAAGTTTAACATTAAAAATTGTCATCTTAGATAATCCTTGGGAACATTGCTCGTTCTAAGGGTATTGCAATACTTATTACCCTAGCACGTACTCTTTAAAGCCCCTCTGCACTAAATTGGCCAGGAGGGATTAGACTTCCCTGCATGGTCATTGACAGGTGGTTATCTCATCAAATCAGCTCTCAATTAACATAAGAAAGAGGGGATCATGGGGGACCAACGGTCATCGATTAGGCATTGTCTGCTATATAGAGGGCGCAAGTAGCTATAAGTAATGCAGTGGGGCTTTAATACACCTGTGTCGAGAGGTACATGAAAGGGCCATGAAGGATGATTGCCATTAAGTTGGTTTCACGAAATTCTTTGTGATCGTGATGATGAATAAGGTAACCCAAACCATACCTGAGCATGTCGAGAATATCTTCATCCTCGGTAGCCTCTCCAATCTCCACGGTGATAGGAACAAGAGCCTCATAGGTGGATGGCGGTAGGACCTCCATCTCAGAGAAGAACACCGAGACGAGAGTTTGGAGAATGCTAACGAACGATTCTGCATTGGGTAAAGATGATAATAACAATGATAATAATAATAATACCTGTTTCTTATAAAGAACTTTACCATTAACTGACCGAAACTCTTACAATATTAATATTATCGCGGTAACTGGGTTCAACAACGAATTGCCAAACACTCACAGCATTCCAGAGGTATCTGACAACACATCTGTTGTACTATCTCTTACCATTGCTTTTTGTTAGTAATTATTGCACAGGTGGTGTAAATGTGTAGGAATTAATAACTTGAAATGGTAAAGCCCCATGATGGCAGCCATTCTAACACCTGAGTATTAGTGGTGGAGCGCCAGGAGTGCCAAGTATGACAGACATGAGCGCTATACAAGAACCAATATTAGATCTGAGATGCATGGTCCTACATGTTATCAGTGTCTGTGATATGGTGTAATATTGAGTGCCTCAACAAAGTAAAACATTTGAGTGACCGGTTTTACCATACTCATTTCCCCCAATAGACCGTACTGTTATGAAAACCGTAAGGAAAACGCAAAATTTGATTTTGATTTTCAATCATAAATATCTTGATAATCAGACAGGCGATCGGCTTGTAAAAGTCATGGGGTTCCTGACTGACCTAAAGGTTTATAATTATCATTGCAGCATGAGCTAAATCCAAGGTTTTTGTTTCAGAATCTGAGACAAAGTTACCGGATCCCTTTAAAATGAGCAGGTTCATACCTAGATCTTCCTCTGATAGGTCATTGACCTCAATGGAAGGGCATTCATCCAGTAGGGTGGTTGCAGAGCTTACATCGAGGACTGTCCCATCGATAGCTTCTTGTAACAACATGAGTTGATCCGCTGTTTGTTGACCGGTGGTTGTTGCTCTTTTCTTCCGTCCGGTTTCTTGGTCCGAAAGAACCCTGAGCAGAGCATTGATGTTGCGGAAAGCACTGATGAAGTCACCTGCAATAGATTCATTAAATCACGGACAATTTAGCAATCGAATGTATACCAACCATTGCTGTCTTTTGTTCAGTTTAGAGAATAAAGAAATATTGAATCAAAGATATAATATTAAAGTATGCACTCAATAACTTTAGTAAGATACGAAATAAAAACATCAAATTCTGCTTTTCAGCCAATATCGCTGTTTAGAATTCATCCCAAATAATAACAGCATTATTAAATAACAGTCGCAATAATGACAATAATTATGATAACTGTAACATAATGATAATAATAATAATAGTAATAATAATGATAATAATAATAACAATAATACAAATAATAATAACAATAAAATATAATGATGATAATGATGGTGATAACGATTTAAAGTTAAATCATGCTTAGCTGCGCATAGATCAATCATTTTGCATGGATGCATTTGAAAATAATGAAAGACACAATTCCAGTGAATATACAAAATCTGTACTTTGCCACCGTGCTAAAATAAAATAAACAAACAAACAAACTTTACCTTTAAAAGCCTCACGCTCGACGAGGGCCTGCTTCAATTCTTCATAGTCAAATGATTCTCGAGGCTGCACAAAAGCCGTTATTGTGTATGAAGTACAACTACTGTGCTGGTTACACACCTGAAAAATGAAAAAGTGACATCAGGGGGGCGTTTCACAAAACTTGCCGTCAGTGACAAATGACAGCTTTTGTTATAAGCTACTGAAATCCGTGCTTCTGATTGGTTATCAGCAGATTTGTCACCGATATTTGTCATTCGTCATTGAAAAAAGGCTTTGTGAAACGGGTCCCTGTATTGTAATGATTATCGTGAGTACTTGTAAAGCGCTCTTGTCAGTCAGACTTGACACTCCAGGCGCGTTTGACAATTATTACCATAGCTTTAGCATGGTTGTCATTATGGTGCTCTTGCATTGCAACGAAGTTATTCCTCCTAGGTACCAATTCATCTCACCCGGGTCGAGAGCGGCAAATATAGTTAAGATATTGCCAAAGGACCTGAGGGCCAGGGTGGGACTCTAACTGCGAACCATGTGATTTACTAATGTTCACAATTAGGCCTAAAAAGAGACGTTGTATTGCCGTTTGCGACCGACCCAAAATCTTGAAATCTACGCTCGACCGACCAATGTTTTGGCACCTAAAGGGCAATACAACATCTTTTTTTAGGCCTTATTATACATGCATATAAATTGCCTTTTATTTTCTATATTTTGTGTTAAATTTTCCAATAAAAACAAATTAAATTGATTTTTCGAAAAATATGCCATACCTCGATAACAAATGTATTCTCTCCGTTGCCATTTCGTCTGACGGGGGGACCTCTGACGCTGATTCTGGAATCCCCTCCAGATCGGGTCAACGACCTTGTATTGCCTTCGTCATTTCGCGTAACAAATAGCTGATAGGTCAACGGATAGGCGCCCTCATCGGTCACACAGTCGTCAACCAGGAATGCGATCTTCAAAACAAGAATGATATGCACAGTTATTGCCGAGTGTAAAATGTGTACTTGATCTTTACATTGAATTTATTATCGCCCCATATCTGAACAAGCCTTTAATGTGTACAATCATGTTGCAGCAAATATATCGTTAAGAAAACAAAGTTGTAAACTGCATTCTCATATTCAGACAGATTTCAGAAATAAATGCTAACATTTGTAAGTAGAATAATACTCTAGATTTACTGATTGACTAAAATGTATTAAAACTAGCTCTAATAGCTTTCACCGGTTTCGAACTCTCTCTCTCTCTCTCTATCTATCTCTCTCTCTCTTTCTCTCTCTCTCTCTCTCTTTCTCTTTGTACCTCATCAAGTACGGTGTATGTGTCTCCAGACTCTAGGGATACTTGGCACGATGATACACCCTCAGCTACGTCCAGAACTAACTGGCCATAAGTGGTTTGATCCGACCCATACGTCACAGTGACATCTACCGTGTACATCTCACCGGGCTGAAGGATGCCTTTGCAACGTAAGAAAATAGAACAATACAAAAAACATTTTGTAAACAAGATGGAAGTTATGTTTAAAAAAAGAATTAAGGAATGAATTACACTCGCCAGTCATCGCCCGAGATGTTTTGATTTCAGTGAATGTGGGAAAGGAGAATGATTGAAGTAATACATGCATCAGGATAGTAGAATTAACGTCTCAATATCTTCAAACACAATCTATCTTACAGACAAATGAAGAATTCACTGTCGACGATGACAATGTATTTTGCAACATTTTATCGGCCCCATATTCAGGCGTACTGTACATGCAATGATATCATACTAATTTCAAATGGGGCGTCATTTTAAAGAGAAATACGTCAGCTTTTTGATGATACCAAATTCAGGTATGATAATATGTTCTCAGAAGAGATATCAATGCTAAATAGAATGAGTTTATTTCATGTTAGGGGGAGGGGTATTATGTCAATGGATATTACTATCACTATTACTGTATTGTTAACGAAATAACTCGGAGGCCATTAACCCTTACTGTACTGGGGGGGGGGGGGCCTGGGAGGCCCCCCCCCCTCGACATTTTCGGAGATTGCGCCGCAACCGCTTGGAATTTTGAATTGTCGTTTCATGACTTTTTTTCCTCAAGTCCTACGCACATTTTGATACCATTTTCGTCAAAATCGGATATACCTGTAAGGCGTTACATAACAATTAGTATGCGCATGTCATTAAAAAAAAATTAAAAAAATAAAAATCGCATTAAAATTTGCTGAATTATCATTATTAATTACATTAAAATAATTTGTTTGTGTTAGAAAAGAAGTTTCATATGAATAATGAGTTTCAACATTCAAAAAGTGGAGTTTGACACGTTTTCTGTAAAATGCATAAAATTAGCGCATTTTGCATAATTAATTAGGCTAACGACAAAAATTTGCATATTCGGAAAAAAATAATTATACCATCTTGTTCCTTACGTAAATATCTACAAACATGCAAATTTTCGCGTTCATCGGACAATCGACGGCCGAGATCATAGGGGGGGGGGGGGCCTCCCAGGCCCCCCCCCCCCCCCCCCCCCCCCCCAGTCAGTGGGTGCTGAAAATAGCCCAGTACAGTAAGGGTTAAGGATAGTGAAAACTATTTCGTATCGGGGGCTGGGTGTCGTTTTAATAGATATTTATATCACTATAATTGTATTGATAATAAATTAGCAGCAATACTAGTAGTAGTAGCATTATAATCATTATTATGATTATTAGTAGTAGTACTACTACTGAAATAGGAGTAGTAGTAGTAGTAGTAGTAGTAGTAGTAGTAGGAGTAGCTGTAGTATTAGTAGTAGTAATTGTTGTTGTAGCAGTAGTTGTTCTTGTTGTATCATTTTCAGTAGTAGTAGTAGTTGTTGTTGTAGCAGTAGTTGTCCTTGTTGTATCATTTTCAGTAGTAGTAGTAGTTGCGCTAGTTGTTGAAGTAGTAGTAGTACTAGCAGAAGTAGTTATAGAAATAGTAGAAATAGTAGCAATAGTAGCAATGATATGGTATTAGCAGTATATTCTTTGTATTATTATCATTATTATTACCTGCATCTATGGAAGTGAAAGAAAGGGTCTGAGATTGAATCGGAAAATCTCCAGCATTCCCGTCAAGATCGTAGTCAAGATCTGCAAAAATAAAGGAAAGGTGTATGATATTGCGAATGGTGATCCCATAACACACTAAAACAAGCAGATATATGTCGTAGTGGGATAGCAACAGTTACGTATTCAATATCCAATATTCGTTTAATTTCTGACAACTGGCCTAGCAACAGTGTTTGAGATTACGAAGCAAGTATCGTGTGTTGTATAATTTTAGAATCACAAAAATTCATATGAGGATTTAAAATGACAGAAATAAATCAAACTTATTTTTTTTTTTAATCCTCCTTGCAAAGGAGACAAATTAAAAAAAATTGCTGAAAATCACAAAATAATGAAAAGCAAGAACTTACGAACAGATAAATGTATTTTGGACTACCTAGCGTTCCATCGCGATTCGATCCCAACTTTAAATCATATCCACTCATTTTTAAATTTAAAAGTAATCCATAAGCAATTATTTCGGGTGATATTGCAACCATTTTTCTTTTTTCCTGTTTGCAATAAATTATAGTTTGTATCGTTTCCTTCCATGCGCGAACAGGATGAGAAAGCTCACCAATAAGCCAATTCACGGTTGCAGTCTGAGCATGAGCAGATAAAGGTCATTGCAGAACAAATTTTGAAATACACTGAGACGAAATACTGGATACGTGCTCATGAAAGTTATGTAACAATATTCATTCATGCACATTCAGTGCACTCCATGATACACAGGTGGAAGTATTCTTTGAAAATGGGAAACAAAGGCTATTTATATAGCACCTCCATCGCTGTAAAGGAGTGCATTTCAAAATGCACAAAGTGGGACCTCTTCACGTTTTTAAGATATGTGGATATTCGGGGTCATTGCAGTAATGTGCTAACCGTGAACTGGTCTATTATTTTGTTCACAAATTATTTGTCACCTTTGCCAGCACACGACCTTTGTTTTAAATTTTAAAGTTGGTATAAAGTGTTACCTATATCATGGCCGGTGATGGTCCATGCGATGACGTCCGGTGAAGCATGACCAATCAGTGCTGTTAATGAAACTGGTTCAGTGGATAGCACAGGTCCCTCCGTCGATCTGAATACTAGTATCTATATAAATAGAAAAGAAATTTAGCCTTTATAATGTTATCCTACAGCAATCCTTCGGTTAGCCATTGTACGCCTTGAGCACTCCACAGAGTGGATTTGGCGCTATCTAAGTTACATTTATTATTATTATTATAACTACATTAACTGAAAAAAAATTAACTGAAGAAAAATTAACTGAAGAAAAATTAACTGTTGCGTTAAACAGAGTCATGGCATGGATTAAGGAAAATCGTCTTGTTCTTAACACTGAAAAAACTTGTGTCATGTTAATAGGCTCTCCTGCTAATCTCAAGAAAATTGAATCTTTCACCATTTCATTAAACGGCAATTTGATCAAAAGAGTTCAATTCACCAAATGCTTAGGACTTTTGATAGATGAAGAATTGAAATGGTCTAAACAAATCGAAAACGTAAGTAAACTTACCCAGAAAAACATTAGCATGATAAAGAGAGCAAAGAGTTTTTTGCCTCAAAAATCCTTAAAGTTACTTTATAACAGTCTAGTGTTGCCACGATTAGATTACTGCTCTGTTGTATGGTCGAACCGATTTCATTCTCATACAACTAAGCTGCAAACAATTCAAAAGAGGGCCGCAAGAATAATATTGAACAAGACATATGACACACCGTCGGCTGATTTGTTCACAAGTCTTAAATGGATGACACTAGACAAGCGGTTTGAGTTAAGTCGCGTTATGATGATATATAAATGCGTTCATAACTTAGCACCTTCTTACCTTCAGGTAGGCTTAATCAATCCTAATGATGTACATGAGCATCATACAAGGCAAATAGACAGTGGATGTTTACGTGTGCCTAGATTTCACACTGATTGTTATAAGTGTAGCCCAATTGTTTCTTCCATATTTGAATGGAATAAGCTAGATAATTCACCGAGAACGGCTTCCTCTGTCAATTCATTTAAGAGATTGTTTAAACAAAGTTGTAATTTGTGAATGGCTCAGCCGTACATAAACTACGTGCATGTTCTGTAATATTTACATGACTTATTCACATAATTGCGACTTAATTAATATTTTCCTATTGACATTACTGTTTACTAGGTTAATGATATATGTTTATTTTGCAAACGAGTATTATTTTTGTAACTGTTCTGTATAAATGTTATAAACGATGTAAATATGTTCCTTCAGGGCCCCATGGAAGACCACTATACTTGTTGGTGAATGGGCTACCCTGTCAAAAGATTAGAAATAAATAAATAAATAAATAAAAATACTCTTATCAAGTTTTGTGTTTTGTATGTGATGAATTGGTTTCTATGTCCAGGGCTATTTTTCTTGAGAATGTGACATAATGACGCTTAAAGCTAAGGGTAATCAACTACACTGTAGTCCACCTTTCATACTTGAATAACGAAAACATTTATAAAAATACAATCAAATCTACAAGGAGTATAAACGATTCAGTTGTTAAATTTATGTCCTTTAGGATTACGTTGGGTTCTGGAACCCGTAACACAAGGCTTGCGATCAATTGCAAATTTTGAAATAATGATTCTCATTGGGTATACTTTCTCTTTTATTTTCAATTTTTGTTTCTTGTTCGCAATTAAGTATTGTATTCATAATCGTCATGTTTTTTAATATATTCCTAACTGGTGTAATTAAACTAGTCTAAATATTGACATATAGTGCAATAACCTATATTTGTAATGTTCATCAGATAAGTGTGTGTTGGTGTGTATGGGAGAGAGTGTATGTGTGAATGCAAATTATTTCCTTTTTTCTTCCTTTTATAAAAAATAAACAATTTAAATAATGTACTTTAATAGTTCCTTATACAATTACTGAAGACAGACTTTTACTTAAGGCCCGGCCTTCCTGTCTAGTCTCCAAATACTTTCATTAATGTACATGTTTAGAATGTTTTCCCCCTTGTTCCTGATGTCTTCTCCACTTGTGTTATTCTCATGTTATATATTGATACATGTATTATATTTTAGCTTTTATATGTTTGTTTTCCTTGGTATATTTCAATGAAGTATTGAATAAAGAGAACTTAAAGGGATAGTTGAGTTCTGTTGCAGAGGGCGCTACACAAAATAATTTTGTTGGTGAGATAATGAACAACTGAGTGTCAAATTTGAAAGAACATAATATTTAAATGACAAAAATCATCTTTGTTTGATCAAAATCGGTTCAGCGACGGCTGAAATATAACGATTTATAATACTTGTGTAATACCACAAATATTAGATATTTGGAGAAATTTGAAAAAACCGTTGAAAAAACGAAATAACGCCTTTTACGTCGTATTTCAACCAATGCCGATGTTGGCTTTTTTGTTGGCATTTTCGTGTTGCTTATATTACCCACAATTAGCCGGTTCATGTATTGTTATTTTTAATTAAATAATTGATTAACGAATTAACGAGCTGAATTGGTATGATCGTATTGGCTAAATTTCACACATTTTGGGGTCTAAAATTACCTTCATAGCAATTTTAGGTTCCAAAAGGGCACTAGAAATGTCATAGATAAGAATAAGAGCAATAACCATGCACTTTGAAGGGATTTCCGGTCTGAAAACAGAACTCAACCATCCCTTTAAACGTGATCTTGAAAACGCGTCATACCTCTGGGGGGTTTCCCGCCACTGCGTCTATCAGCGCACTCGTCGAAGCCCTCCTGTTTCCGGATGCTACATCCAAAGTGAACTGGTAAGTCTTTCCGGGGGTCATGTCATCGGCATCAAAGGTCAAAGTTGATGATGATATAGCACTGTCAGCTGGGAACATCGATCCGTCTTGCGCGCTTGCACAATATGTGGCATCTGTCGTCTGAAAATAACATCAAATTAACATCAAATAACAGATCGGGTCAACATGTTATGTCGTCATTGTAACTTCGGCAAATTTGACCCCTGTTGACCCCTACTTTGGAGGGTGCGGAAATGTGGTTTAAATTTGCTTTTGCGCAATAATGAGACGGTAAATGCTTTGTATTCCTTTACATTTGTATTCTACATTCATTCAGTTTTCCATTTATATCAAGTTGTATTTTCATTGGATAGGGTCTTTAAAAAAATGAGATGTGAGTTGGGCTAGCGGCACGTTTACTTGGTCAGCTCTCTGTCTTTGCCTACAAACTGGCTCTGCTAAGCAACGCTGGTTCGAAACTGAGTCACTTCTTTCGGATGGTGACGTTAGGGTCGGTGTCTAGACGTAATTAATAATATCTGATTGATACACATCTTTTCAAACCCGATTACACACATATTTAAAAGATGAAGAAATGTACAAAACAACATACCTGTTCGCAACTCCATTCGTAAGTCAGATCAGTAGTGTCTGACTGGTCTGAACCGGTTGGTTGATCAGGGTCACGTGACAGTGAACCATCGAGAGTCACCATCCCACTGTCCACTCCCACACTTTTTTCACTGCCCCCTCGTATCATAGCAACAAGCTCAGATGATGCGAAATGTATTGTGATGTCACTTGTAGGGCCTGACGTAGCACCAGCACGTCTGGCTTCGACAGTAAACGTGACGTCAGAATCGCCTTATCAAGAGAGAAAATGTAAAGAATGAATCTGTTAGTAGCTCATAAAGATTCATATACCATTACTTTCCGTCTTTTTTCGTTTCTTTTTAATTAATAAAACTGAACGAAACCGTCCAAACTTAATCTTGATTGTCGAGTTTACAATTATTAAAATGTTTATTCAAAAGCATTGAAGGTAGAAGTATAATACATCCAAATATTTGGATATATTATCCGTAAAAATATCCAAACGTGTAAATGGTGAAATGTATTAAAAACTTTGGAATGGTGGTTTAATCACTTCAAGACAGGAATGACCAGAGAATAAATGACTTAAAATTTAATAGGACTGAAAAGGATTTCGGCTTCAGTGTCTGGATTATTAGTTCAGTTAAAGGGTAGTTAATTCTTGGAATGACGTTTCTGCTTACATTGGTAAGGCACCTTCAGTTAATGTGTTTAAGACCAAACTCAATGACCACCGGAAACAGAAGTGTAATAAGTTTGAACCTAATTGTTTTAACTACATTTTGACCCTGTGTGAGGATTGATTTGATGAGCTCGATATGATCAGGAACAAACCTGTTAAATGGCCCTCTCCAAGTCTTTCGACTTACTGGGCGCCATCATCGGTTATAAGTCAGATGACCTTTTACCTTTTCATTCCACATACATGTTATTCTTCAATGATGGTTTAGCATATAGTCAATGGTAATTATGTACATTAATAAAAACAACTTCCCCAGATAACAAACCAAAATAGAACGACAGAGGGAGGGCTTTACTCACCAGGGAAAGAGAAGGCCTTTATGAACAGAGTTCTATAGTTTGCAGTCCCCTGATGAATACTTTCATCAAAGGTTTCACTATTGGCTGTCCATACAAACTCTGTCTCCTCTGGACCAGCGCCCTCACAATCCGAATAGAAGGTCACGTCAGCATCAAGGAAGAACCTAAAAGACATTGTACAGAGGGGCGTTTCACAGAACTTGTCATCAGTGACAAATAACAGTTTTTGTTATAAGCTACTGAAATCCTTACTTCTGATTGGTTATCAGCAGATTTGTCACTGATTTTTGTCATTTGTCATTGAAAAAAAGGCTTTGTGAAACGGGTCCCAGGTGAAGATTGTTCGATACAATGGTCCAATTTCTAAAATATTTCAAACTTCAACCTTTGACCTAAAATTATTCCGACCCACGTACCCTAACCTTAGCATCAGGTATAATACAGTAAAACAAAACGTTATTTAACATTATTTGTACTCTATCTTACTATTTTGATTTCATAATGCGCCTCAGAATAGTTTTACGAGGTCGATGGCGGGGGAGGGGGGGGGGGGTCGCCAATCAAGTATGAACTAAGCCTTAGTTTATTCAAAGTTTACCTTTTGGACACAGGTACGTTCTCTGGTTCTATGCCGCGCGGATTGATCCCAAGATCGGGAACCTGCTCTGCTGACCGCGTCACAACTATGGAATCGAAGCCTGGGCCGCCTAAGAAGTTCACTGCCTCGATAGAGAATGTGTAGGCTTGATCCGCTGTGAGGAGGGCCCCATCTACCGTCAAGTCTGCTGTCGTAATTGCTAAAGATGAGAAAGAATAAAACATGCATATATGACATATAGGAGGATAGATCCTAATAGGACCAGGCACAATTCAAGAACTTTTTTTTTTTAGGGGGAAGGCATTAATTTTGTGTCAAAGTTTAAGTTTACGCTCTTCTTATCCTCAACAGACATGCTGAAAATGAAATTAAACTATGGATAATGCAGATAAGTTATATGTCAAGTAATTGTTCAATCATTTTTGAAACAGTTTCATTGCATGTTAAAAAAACGAAATTCTATGGAATGAGTAATATTCGAAATAGGTGTTTTAATCCGTAGAGTACATCAAAAGCTATTGGGAGCGGAAAGGTGAGAGGGGGCATTATTACCGGTAACTGCTGCTTCAAGTTCGTTTGAAACTCCACCCTCTGATTGGACGGACCACATATAGGTCAAAGGTCGACCGGCGCCACCTTTTGTTCCTCGAGCCGACAGCTGTACGTCACCACAGCTACTGATCTTTGAGAAGCCTCGCAAGGCCACTTCCACTGTGGGGATTTCCCCGACCTCAACGGCTAGGACTGTCTCTGGCACCGCTCGGGAGAACTCGGGTCGACTGAAGATAACATCACCGTGCAGTGTAAGCGTATCATCTGTGGAGACGTGTAAAAAAAAATTGTGTTTTATTCCTTAAAAAGGTCGCTTGTATGAGGATCAGAAATCTAAAGGGTTCCATACACTTTCATTAGACCAACATCCTTTGGCATAGAGAGAGACATAGCATTTAGATATGTACGGTCATTATCATGACGTATGACGTAATACGAACATGATTTCTATAGGATATATAATAGGATATTGAAGAGTACTTGAGTTGATTTTCGAAAATAACTGCAGTCTAGGTTTGTCTACATTTTGTTCATCTAACCCAGGAAAAGTAAAAGGATGCCGGTAGGAAACATTCCATAAATGCTTCAACCGAATGCATGTATATGGGCTGACTATAGGTCTCGCAGGTCTACTGCCATTACTGGGCGGGTTCAAAATAGTATTTATAACGGCATATATTACGAAATGCGCCAAACACATGGTGACTACTATGATATCTATCTCTCATTTAAACTATGATGCCCAATGTGAAAGGATTCAAATAAGAAAGGGTCAAAAGTATACTCGCCTGTTTCCCATTTCATTTGTATTTATTTGTTTGTGAGGATTCATCATGAAGATAAAATCACATGATGATTCGAGTCACAGATTCCTCTTTGAAATTAGAATTCCTTTTTCCTGGATTTTCTTTTAAACATATTACATTCCTGGTGTTCCATTATTATAACCCTTTTTTTAGTTCGGCTGCTATTACAGCTTTCGAAAGAAAGGACTACAATAAAGGGGGTTGGCTAGGTTGGTTTGTTTGTTTTTACCTGACTGCTAAGAAGGCATATGTATGCTTGTAAGTAACAACCAGGGGACCGACGGCTTAATGTCCTCTACGATGGACTTGGCAATGAGGATTAATGCCTTACCAAAGGGCAAGAGCGCATCGTATTGGTTTCGAACCGTGGACCTCCCAGTAATACGAGATCACTGCTCCACCACCATAGAAAAGTTTTATTGAACAAATTCCATCGTCGCAGTCTTACAACTGAATTGCCATTGGAATACAATTGAAAAGTACATGTATTTACAAGTTAAAAGTACAATAGTTTTAGGACTATAACATAATATATATAGGTTTTCCCGCCCAATTTCGTCAGAGTTGCACCCGATTTAACGATGCGATCATTCAATTTCGAGCGAATTTGAATGATCACCGAGATCAACATTCAAAAAGCTAATTAGTTCATTCAATTTAATTGTATAAGCATGCGATTTCATGATTTTCTCACATAAACGTGTAAAAAGCGCGTTCAAATTAAAAATGCAAGTAAATGCATTCAATTTCGCACCTGCACCGCCCTGATGAACGTTAGGGTATTCAAATTGACGAATAGGCAAGCATTTACAGCATTTGGGCAGTCTTTTTCTGTTACTGTTTATATTCTTTGCAATCTGCATCTCTTTGAATAAATTATGCAAACTTTATGTACCTTGAAATGGGACCTTTCCCTTAAGGTGAAATATCTCATTCATCTAACAAACCGTCATGTAAACAAATTATGATTTATAACCATTCTGTAAGTGTTATATCCATACTGCTAGGGAATACAGTAAAACTGGAAAAAAAAAGATTAGAAAGAAAAGAAATATATAGAATATAATAAAAATAAACATGAAACTTTAAGAATGAAAATTAAGTTGTATAATTAAAAATAATGAGAAAAAAAATATGACGCGAAAAGATTGCGGAAAAAATATAGAACTACAGAACTTGTTTATGTTAATTTAATTTGAACGTTCAAAGTGCGAAGGTGTGTGCCTATAAATGAAATTGAAATTGGTATTAAGCACGAAATTGAACGTCTATCCAGCTTGCGCGAAATTGAATGACAACTTAGCGGCACTAAATTGGATGGATTTCTCTCTAAATTGAATGAAATAAAATTTAAAAGGAATGATATGAAATGAAATTAAATGCTCAAAGAATTAAAAATGAACCATGAGAGCAGAGAGTTGATGAAAACCGTTCGAACTTGAACGCCTATTCATGAAGTCGAATGCAACTCTGATGAAATTGGGCGGGAAAACCTATATTAAAAAATATCATATAAAAACTCTATATCAAAATTACTCAATGAGAAATACTAAGCCATCCCGCCTCACTTATTCAATTAAACTTACCTGGTCGAATAAGAGCATCCCCATCTCCTAGAGTGATCATAATGACGCTGTTGCCTCTGACGATCATGCAACTGCTTCCGGTTCCTAGAATATTCCGAGCGTTGCCATTCTCCTCAGGAGTATCTTGGAATATAGTGCTGCAGTCCTCCAGGTCGTCGACTCGGACTCCATCCTCGAAGTCAAGTAGGAGTCTGTTTTCTGCAAATAAAACGAAACAAATGACGATGAATATACCTGTACCTTGAATATACCTTGAAGGACACACCTCACCATCGTGGTGATGAAGATACAGTAGATCGTGTGGTGTGGCAGGGTTAAGGGGGTTGGATAGTTGTCGTTTGAAACTGAGTGTGGGAGCATCAATGGCAGTTTGTGGTAGATTAATTTGTTGCATTTGTTGATGATGATTTAATTGGCTAAACCTAAATATGTTATACCAGACCCTTGGACTTCATATCCTTAGTGAAAGACGGTGGCGAAGACTTTCGAGAACTATACAAAATCAAATTTAATGGCCTTGATTTGATTAACATTTAAAATTGTGTGAACATGGTAATAGCCTGTTACATAATTCAAAAAATGTAATATATATACTTGATTTTTGTTTCTACTTACTTGAAGGGAAAAACGTGAGTGATCCGATTGTGGGTGCTGGTGCGAAGAATGTTACGGTGAAAGGTCCGCCAGGTAATCGGTCTATTCCATTCAGAGACGGGAGACAGCCAACTGCATTGGCGTGGGTGGGGATCGACGGGTAAACGTAAGCTGCTGCATTAAATCACCACTAATCTCTCCAGCAAGTAGTTCCAATCCTGACGAGAAATGATCATGAGAAATCTTTTTCAATATTATCTTTGAGAAAATTAAGTTATTCTTTAAATTTCTTGAGAAAAAGGTCGCTTTTTCCTTTTCCTTATTCTTGATTGTAACATTCGGGCTCTGTTTCACAAAGCCTTTTTTCAATAACAAATGACAAAAATCAGTGACAAATCTGCTGATAACCAAGCAAGGATTTCAGTAGCTTATAACAAATACTGTCATTCGTCACTGATGACAAGTTTTGTGAAACATCCCCCAAATCATGTATTTTAACTCATCTAACTCTGAAACTGTGTGAATGAGACAATGCTTGTGATTCTTTGAATCTACTATTAATGGTTGTTACAGGGTTACAACAGGTCTGGCTTTACTGTTACAACAAGAATGTAACAACAAGCCTTGCTTTACTGTATAGGTCCATCCACTATACTTCATACAATGAATGGTGAAACGTTTAAATAAATAATGTATGCTCTAGTATTTAAATGACTATTCTATTCAGACATTTTTTTTTTGGTTTATTGATAAATAATATTCAGGAAGGGAATTCAGCTATATATTATGAAGAAGAAGAAAAAATATGGGGGGGGGGGGGAATGGAAAGAGTTCCCCATACGTCATTAAAACAATAAATTGTCAGGTTGATCAATTTGTACCAAATATTATGTTACATTTTTGATCACATGCAAAGCATTTGAGTTTGCTGAAGATAAAATACTTTTGATTTCAGAAATTATCCATGACTGCTTGCTTGTGTTGTTTATCATCATGATGATCATACATAATTATCTCTTACCAGCATTTTCAAAAATGAGGTACGGTGTTATGCCCTCAACGGCCTGGAAGTTGGAGTTGGCAGCAGCGGTAAAGGTCAAGGTGGCAAGTGATGTTGGATCGAGGGTAATCTCTTCCGGTGCTACTGACGCGATGGTAATGGCTGTTGATTGGAATAATATATATTATGAAGAAAGAAAAAAAGAAGACGAAGGAGAAGAAGAATGAGAAGAAGAATGAGAAGAAGAAGGAGAAGAAGAAGAAGAAGAAGAAGAAGAAGAAGAAGGAGGAGGAGAAGATAAGGAAGAATAAGAAGATCATAGAAGAAGATGAAGAAGAAGAAACAAAAAAAGGAAGACAAGAAGATGAAGATGTAAAAGAAGAAGACAAAAGAAGAAAAAGAAGACGACAAAAAAAAGGGGGAAAAAAGAAGAAGAAAATAAAAGAAGAAGAAGAAAAAAGAAGGAAAAAAAGAAAAGAACAAAAAGAAGGAAAGAAGGAAGAAAAGAAGGAAATAGAGCTAGGTAGAGTAATTTAATAATTTCATACTGAACAATTACACTTGAAATTTCTTACATAATTATAGATGCATGATGATAACAACATCATAATGAAGTACCAAACATTTTATTCAGTGAACTTGACAACTCGATTCTTTAGTTAGTATACTTGATTCTGAAGTAGTAAGACATACATTATGTAGATTAATGTCCTGCTAAAAGATATTATGAGGCGGGCTGGGATTCAAACCCTCAACTCTTGGACAGAGAGTCAAGCGAATTAACCACTAAACCACAACCTACTAAGTCATAAGACATATTGCTCCGAAATCTGTATTACAATTGGACTTAACCCCCTCTGTAGTAGTTTGGTCAGGAGGGATTAGACCTCCCACCATGGTCACCGACAAGTGGTTATCTCATCAAATCAGCTCACAATTAACATAAGAAAAGGGGGATCATGGGGGACCAATGGTCACCGATTAGGCATTTTTTGCTATATAGAGGGCGCAAGTAGCTATAAGTAGTAACGATGGATACTTACGGTCGTAGACTTCGAGTGTAATTGAAGTGGCGATGGGCTCGGAATCAGGAAATATTAGCAAAAGGTCGTATGTGCCTGTAAGAAAACACCTAACTGTGTCAATGCAAAATCCGTTCAGTTTAAAATGCCATTACCTCTACAATGAAAGAGGGTAAGCCTACACACATTGGAATGTTAACACAGAGTGCGCACTAAAGAAACATTCTTTTACCTTCCCTGTTATACCACCCCCCCCCCCCCCCTCCCTCAACAAAATAATCATGTCATTATTATCTAACGACATCTCTGCATATATAATGTATTGATAAAGAGCTTAATTTGTTACAGATCTGTCTGAGGTAGACAACTATATCCATTTGTTAGTTTTTATTTATTATGGGCGTTCCCAACTCAAGCTATGCTTCCCGGGTTTTCCCCTCCTTCCGTATCTGAATTATTTACTGTATACTCTATGTTTAAATAATTGTTACATATAATTATCATGTATATATACATTGTGTTTCACATTGGACTGTTGAGAAGGAAATAAATGTTAATAAATGCAACAACAAAAATTGAATTAAGAATCGCTTGTGTTTTCGGTGCCTCTCATCCGGTTTTGCCGATTTGACAAGTATTATTAATATTTGTAATATGAATATAATCAATGTTTTCTCCCTTGTTCAAAACAACACTATCATCTCTCTCATATCTCATTTATTTCTGTTTCATTGATATTTCGGAAATGATAACTATCTTATATTTTTTGTAAGCAAACATAAAAGCGGGCTATTTTTAGTATTCATTTTTTGTATGCATGCATGAAATAGTACTCTTTAAAACATTTTACTTTGATATATATAGGGTCTATAGGCCTATATATTTTAAAACAATTTGATAGATCTTTGCATATGATCTCCAAAATAGTCTTCATATTTATGTTACCTGCTGCTGGAAGAGTAATGGTGCACGTTCCTTCGGATGCACTGGATGTCGCCATGGTAACCTGCCGGCTCTCAGGGCCCACTTGGTTCCTGAATCGACAATCTGGAGCCGGTTCGAATCCTGCTCCAAAAATAGTGATCTACAAGAAGAAAAAAACATGGCCATCATGTTTTAAAGTACAACTCATTAAATGTTAATATATTAGTCGTTACCTCACGAATTTCAGCTACGGCCTTGAAGTGACCCGAATTGACCTTTTTGACGCAATAGACCTATTTACATATTCAAATTGATGGATGTTTTCCTCGGGACCTAGGGACGAGTTATTCCATTGACCTGCTATTAATGAATGAACTACAATACTCGGACCCATGTCTGTCAAAACAACCTTTGTTTTAAATGTATGCATACAATTTGAATATATTAGTAAACCGGTCTTTTGGGTCGTAAACATTAGGAATTTGTGTATGCAGGCGCGTAGCCAGGGGGGGCGGTGGGGGCGGTGGGGGCGGTCGCCCCCCCCCCCCCCAAAAAAAAGAGAGAGAAAGAGAAGAAAAAAAGTAAGAGGACGTATAGGAAGAAAAAGGGAAAGGAGTCGAGAACGGTACAACGAATCGTCTTCTTTCTCTAATAAATTAAATTAAACGTCAAAGCTTCCGCGCTTCGCGCGGAACGGGAGAAATTGAGTTCAAATTAAGGATTAAGGGTCGGGAAAGGTACAACGAATCGTCTTCTTTGTCTAATGATACGTCAAAGCTTCCGCGCTATGCGCAGGAGGGGCGGACTGAATTCAGACAAGGATTATGAGACGAGAAAGGTACAACGAATCGTCTTCTTTCAAACTCCCCCTCCCTGCACCCACCCCCCTAGGGAGCGCGCTATGCGCGCTCTTTAAGTGATTCGCGTGCTCACTACCGCCCCCCCCCCCCCCTAAAATGAAATCCTGGCTACGCGCTTGTGTGTATGTCCCAATCTTTTTTTAGAGAAAATATAGTATTACCAATACAGATGAACGTTCAAAATTGTATGGTCATATTTAGCAGTTATACCACATAGGTGATATTCATGGTTGCTCATCATCCAAGCAGGGAGGTGATAGAGAAGGAGTGGAATCAAACCGCTCTCCTTTGACCCCCATGCTCCAAGCCGCCGTTATGTTATGAACAATTATGCGCTATTCTGCAACTGTTTACCAGGTGGTGAGATAAAAGAGCCATGAAATACAGTGTATCAGGATTTATAATTCCTACATCAGAAAATGGTATCTCAGCAAATGTTCGCTGTCCCTTTTAATGATTTTTCATCAATTGTTGAATGTGTAATGAGTTGAACAAACGAACACAAACTTTTGTAATTTCATACTTTTTTTCAACTGCAAAAAGCACGCGAAAGCATGCATTAGCAAACTCAAAGTTATCGAATCACTGTGACGTAGTGCCGATCAATTCAGCCGATAATCTGACCATGGACCTATTACGGATGGACATTCATCGTTTTCTTAACGAATTCATTGTGATTGTCTCCGTCAATGTCGTCTCATCATGATCGCCGGCGAAAAGCCGGGACAGAATCAAGATAGTGATTTTACACATGTTAATCTACATGCGCAGAAGATAATTACTCGCCTAAATCATGGAAAATAGATGTGCAGTTCTGGCTTATAATCGGAAATTGTTGTTCCGTGTACTGTACATGTATTTTTTTTGAAAAACATGTTGATATTACCAGATAGAGGTTATTTTTGTATTTTTGGGTTGTGATTTAAAATCCCGTTTCCCCCTATTTCCTCATAATATTCCAGAGTTACAACGCACAGGGCTGATACAGATCATGGCCTTCTGATTGTGTTATAAGGTCATAGGTGTGTGCGAAAGTTTGCGAATCAGTAATAATACATTTCATATCACCAAAATCGTCTGCTTTTCAACTTTGCTGCTCCCCATTGAGGATGCTTTTATTTAAGACACATTCTTACAGAGCACACCATCCAAACAAAACCCAAGAGAGGGAAACTGCTCCTTTGTCAATGACCGAAAATGCTTACGCAGTCGTTATTGTTAAAACAGCTGAATGTTCTCATTAAGATGCACATAATCAGAAGGCGGCGACTATGATTGGATCAAAGAAAGAATCACGTTGAATGTCCATCCGTATTAAGTCCATGATCTGACAGACATATTGATTGATCGCTTACCTCATGTTCTGTTGCTGTTGGGATGACATTAGGATAGATAGAAGAAACCTCAGTACATGTTGTGCCGTCCCCACCGCACACCATACACGCATCATATACCTTGTCACTGTTAAGAAAAGGGTCAAAGGATTATTTTCGTAATGAATCAAATTTAATGAATCGAACAAAATGCACAATTTTTTTTAAAGTGCCTCAATACAAATTATTTCATTTACTTGTTACGAATAATGTATTTCAATAGACAGTATGTGCAATGCATACATATTCCGTGTTGTTAGGTAGGACAAGCCATAATGTATGTCCTATATACCTAACAACAATTAATGTATGCAATTTTCTTTCTGACTATTGGCATGTACTTATTACAAATTTTTAACAGATACAAGGAAATCAGTAACCTATTTTCTATGTTTTTTTGTTTCTTGTTCTTCCCAAATATATAAAGACATATTCATGTAATGTGTAACGCACTATATAAGAATGGTTTATAATTGTTATCAATATTATCATTACCAATAGTATTATTATTATCATTAATGTACTGGTTTGTATAAGTGTCTTAAAGTATAAAGTGATGACATGCCCTTTTATGGTTTCTCTTATTTCTTCTTCTTCTTTTCTTTCTCTTTAGAGAAAACTGTATTTGCATGTTTTACATTTGAATATAATTTGCGGCATGCCATATTTATGTTTAACCTTAGAAAAACATTTTGTTATTGATTTTATTCGACAAAACTGTACCTGTTTATCACTCCGTCGCAGCCGACACAGGAACGGCCACCAAGGTACCCGCAGGTACCACATTCATTCTCGCCTGCATCGACAGGGCGTCCGGTCGCCCCCGCTACGCATCGTCCACACTCATTCAATATAGCACCGTATTCGTCATCTGTTACGAAACAAGGAAAAACATAATAATAATAATATAAAAAAACAATAGTGATAAATATTATAGTTATTATAACAATAATGTTAATGATAATAATAGTGATGATGATAAGAATAATAGAGTTCTCTCTCTCTCTCTCTCTTTCTCTCTCTCTCTTCCCATGCCCGATTTCTACTATTTCAATGTTGACAACTTAAACCCTCTTGTGGTGCCTGGGACAGTGGAACGATTCCCGGTACCCGGAATCTTGCGGGCATCTCACTCATAAACTATTAACCGGTACTGGCATTGTTCGTTTTTTTACGGGACTGGCTAAAATCTCGACTCCAATCTCGACCAATCAGATGGCTAGATTTCTAAAGAGAGGTATATAATTGAGAATACATGTTAATGACACTCACCTCGGGGGCATCTGCCTGTGCAATCTCTCTCGTCAGACGTGAAATGATATTCAATGCTTTCTGCGAGGCGTGGCACACATACTCCACAAGCATCCAAATCGAAGCGCTTCGGGCATCCTGTGGAAGAAATTATCATAACAATAATAACGATTGAAAAGAAGAAGAAATAAGATGAAGAGTAGAAATAACAAAATTTAATAAGAAAAATAATAGGAGTAATAGTAATAGTAGCTACATTTATAATTCGTCGAGATGCTCACTGCACTACCTCGCGTGTCACTAGGGACTTTTAGATTCGCACGAAGACAATAGGTCCATGCTACGATCGACGTCCTCTTAATGCACTGCCTTGAATGGACGTCACACGTATCAGTCCACGCAAATTTAAAAGCCCCTAATGAATGATCTCTTGAAACTACAACGTACATTATACTTTCGATGACGTCCCATGTGATGCAAAAGGTGCCTGCAAAGTACATGAGTTATTATTACCCTTGCTTTATTAACCCAGTTGGTCGAAGGCATTTTAAGTATTCTACGGCCTTTTGCGGGCAAGCGACTTTATATCCTTAATGCTAAGACATGGCCCCTCCCCCTCCCCCAGATTAAAAGTTTCTGTGCCATTGATTGTTTTATAACTAAGTCTGAAAACTTGCTTTCAGCTGCAAGTAGTATATGTAGGACAAAAAAGAAACACAAATAAATGTGGCAAATTACAAATATGAAAATAAAAATAAATTGATAATTCATTCAACCGTCCTACCTAACAACGCGTAATGTATGTAATTCGCATTCTGGCTATCAACAGGTGAATGAAATAATGTATAATGAGGCACTTAAAGATATGTGCATTAAATTACGAAAGATATTACAATACATTACGAAAATGACCAACTGGCGTTTCTATGGGTTATCCACGAACTTAGTTTAATGATGGTTTCGAGAACCTGGTCCCGGGGGTTCTGGAGACAAACTTGCATAAATGTAAATACATAAGTAAACGGGTTTGGAGCCCTAACTTGATTTTTTTCGAAAGTCTTTCCAATCGTAGGTATAGCAAATAGGTGATTTCGAACCTGTGAACGCGGAGGCTAAGGCCCTACATATCGGTTGCACCCCCATGAATCCTGTGTACTGAAGGATGATATCATCAGTGATGTTAAACCTCTCTCCAGGATTGCCAATATTGATAAGAGGTTCGATGACGTCATGGATGATGTCATCGGCTATGCTTCCGCATCTACCCACAGCGGTCGTGAGGTCCAGTAGATTTGAGATGAGACCCCTTGTAAAATCCAGTCTCTCCTGGGCATCGATGTCTAAGGAGAATAAAGATAGACAATGAAAGAGAAAATACCTCGGGTTAACTTCTTTCTTCGTCTTAAATTTAGATTTTCTAACAATTTGTTAGAAATTACCTTTATTGTCATTTACCAGTCAGATTGATGGCCTACGCAACAAGCTAACATTACACATTACTGAAATTGTTTAATAAATAAAGAATGTTTTTGTATTCTCACTATAAATATTGGTGCGTTTAGCGAAATAAAGGGCACTAAAAGACGCATCCGGAACTAAAAATGCGTAATAGTTAATATTTTCTAACATATCTGAATGAAAGTTTAACTAACATTATGCCTCATCGAGACGGTGCATGTAAAACCAGTTCTATTATACTACGATGTGATAACAATTATGGTTTTTAACAATTATACAGTTTACGTTCAGGACGCGTCTTTTCGTGCTGCTATATCGCTAAGCTGTGTATATTTAATACCATAACTACCTTCGTATTGAAGTACTTGATTCAGTTGCTGACAGATGGCATCTATGCTATTATATCCTACAAGTCGAGGCGCGATATCAATAGCATCCTGGATGACTTGATAGTAGGGTGAGGACGAATCAATTCCGAATGATGCCAGGGTAGCATTCAGGAAAGCATCGATGTCTTGACAGATCGGACTGGCCTGTGGAAGGAAGAAACTGAGTATCCGAGAGCCGAAGTCCAGGACGAGGTCACTCGGGGAAGGTTCTAGAAGGTCACTGGCTATGGAGCAGACAGTGCTTATGTTGTTGATATCGATCCCGAAAATTTTAGAGATGTTCATTAGGATCTGCACGAACGGATCGACATACACCATCGGTTCAGACGTATACGACCAATTCCCTTGCGATGACATATTATAAGGCCCGCCACCATAAGGCGGCTCTCCTGGGTATGTCGTATTATAAGGCCCGCCACCATAAGGCGGCTCTCCTGGGTATGTATCTACGGTCACGAAAGGACCGAAAAGTGATGAAAACCTGCGCTCAAGGTCATAGCATAATCCAGTGGCGTCGAATCCATTAGAGTCACTAGCTGCTTCGACAATAGAGTTGCAGATTGGCTTCCAGTATCTCTCTGCCCCCCGGAACTCGGGGATGGCCCTTGCTATGATTGGTAGGATGTCGGTGCAAACGTAAGCGTAAGAGTCGATGGCACGGTCCTGCTCCCAAAGACTACCAGCCAGGTTGATGAGAAGAGATACGGTGAGACCAGAATCAGGGAGGAGTTCCCCGTAAGCTGGTCGGACAAGTGGCACCTCACCTGTAATAGACCGACCAGAGAAATTATGTAAGTTCATCTGCTGTATATAATCTTCCTTCTACTCTATATATTTACAAACAGAATATTGATTTGTTGCATTGCATTGTAAATTAATGTATACGTTTATAAATAGGTTATTGATGTCCATCGATGAAGTTTAAATTACATCTCCTAGCCAAAATGTAGTTACCTGTTAGCTCGGTCTGCATGTTGTTTAAACAAGAATGCTCCTTTTTTGGTCTTTTTGTAGACAATAACAAAACTTGTTATCTATATTTCACTCTCAATCACGAAGCCATTACTGATGTGACTTTGGTTTCAGTAGTTTTCATGAAAACATGCTTGCAATCCGGGGAAAACAGCCTTTAAAACACATCTCATGGGAATGGGTGTAATTCTACACGCGCATTTTCTAATAGCTTTCGACCAACATGAATTTGAAAAGTTAAGTGGTTGGCTTACTTGTGAATGCTGTCTCTACCTCTTGACAGATTTCATAGACATTCTCAAAGCCGGTGTATCGGGAGATCAGGTAGTCGCTAATATGAACGGGGGGTCCATTAGGAAGAACATTCTGGAGTACTGGTTCTACGACACCTTCAAGAGTTTCGCTGATCAGAATTGAACAACGATCTGCTTCTGTCGGTAGCTCGAACATTCTGATAATGATATTCCTGGAGAATGTCATGCTTGCTTCGTCTCCTAGATATTAAAAAAGAACACATGATATTTTACCCCAAGTCACATCAAAGACACCTCCACTAGGGTACCGTTTCACGGAACTGCCATAGGTACAAGTTCACCGCCATCCAATTGGAATGCGTGTTAAAGTTTAATAGTAACACGCGTTTCAAGGAGTTGTTGGCGAACTTGTACTTACGACACCTGTACCACGGTTTCGTGAAACGCTGCCATGACCGACAACAGACCGAATTTAAGCCTCGGTCACAATGCCATTACGAACTGTTACGAACGCCGAACGAACGATTTTCAGACCATGGAAGTTAAGGAGGACCATGGAAAAACAGGGAGGTTCGTACGAATGCATCGTTTGTGACCGTAGCTTTACCCTCATTCGCGAATTGGTCGGGTAGTTTAGTTATGTATCTTAAGTATCTGAATAATTGAAAAGATTGGGACGAAGGAAATTAAACTCAATTTAACTGAAATGAGATAATTCAATTGTCAACGGGTGAAACGGGCAATTACGCAATAAACTAGTTTGTACTAAGCACATGGTCCAAATGATCCAAAATATATAGACGGGTATTTTAAACATAGTGAAGTCCTGCTTTCAGCAAAGTGATGGAGGTGCTTCATGAACACCTTTTTTGTTGCTCTCTTGAGAAGAGTACCTCCAACTGGGTATCATAGAATGCGCGGTCGGTGAATAAATGAATAATGATTACATAACTATATTACCATGCATCCAATAATCATCTCGATGGTTTTAACAGTATTGTACACATGACACTTTGTTCTTTGTCTGAACTACCGTCTACCATTCGAACCATGGTGACCATTAAAGTGAAATTACGATTGTCATTACCATGGTTTGAATGGTAATAATAATAATAATAATAATCTTTTAAAGTCCACTCCAAATTTTATTTAAACCGAAAATGGAAATTCTTTTTGCCCAATTGATCGTGAGCCCGGCAGCCACTGAGCAGCGCCAGATCGACGTTGGTGGATGGGAATTTGGACAAAGAATCATGGTTACCATGGTACTTTTTTGTAATGGATATGCCTACCTGCAGCAGAGATTGCTTGGACCAGATCTCGACAAAGTGCCTCTCTACTATCATATCCCACAGCCTGAGATCCTATACGAGCAGCGTCTTCGATAATCTGATAATATGGCGAGGATGAATTAACGCCAAACCCTTCTAAGAAAGCGTCCCAGTCGCAGACTTGCTCTGCTAGTGGCAGTAGCGAACTCATCAACTCAGTCCCAAACTCTAAGATGATCCCAGGAAGAGGCTGATCTAAGAACTGATGGACATTAGGACAAATCGTGGCGATGTCATTGACGTTGATCCCGTAGAGGTCTCTGGTGATGTTGGTCAGGGTTCCAATGATGCCCATGGGATCTGGTATGGATCCGGCGATATCGTAGGTTCCATTACCACCATCAGAGTCACCAGGAGATATGTCGCTAATCATATCCATGATGCGGTCGCAAAAGCCAGTCGAGTCAAAAGCTCCAAGGTCTCTTGCTGCTGTCCTGATCTCCTGGCAGATAGGGTTGTAGTACTGACGGTAGTAACCCACGACAGGTACCATTACGGTGATTGCTGGCAGGACATCGGTACAAGCATAATCGAGGGTGTCGATGAGTCGGTCCTGTTGCCACAACCCCCCGGCAGCGTTGACGAAGAACTTAAGAGTGAGGTCCGTTCCTGGAATGAAATCGACTCGAGAGGGAGGTAGTTCCACTTCGGCTGAATAAAGACGACAAAGAAATACAAACAATAGATTATGATGCTGAGAAGTGAAGGGTTAAACAATCTGTATGGACTAAGAAAGCCTAAATTATTCTTCCAGAAAGAAGTTCTATCTATCGGAGAAACAAACAAAAACACTAAACAAGGCATTTTCAGTTCAAGAAAAATAAATCGAATCGGATGTCCAATTATCAAAGTTAAGAGTGAAAGGGGGGAAATGAAAAGGGACAACCTGGAAAATATGACAAAGAGAAGACAGAGAGGAAGGAGCTTTGTTGAGAAAGGGGAAAACATTAGTAGTGTCATTCATTTTGCTCATATTTCACATTTAAGTTCCAGTATAATTATATAGGCATGTTAATTAGTGTTGAATTATTTGGTACTTATAATTGCAAATATAGATATCAATGCATGTACTGGCAATTGAAAGGTAAACAGAGTGAACATGTTCGTGAAAAAGATAACAATGATTTAGTTTGAAACTTTAGAAACGTTTGAATAAACTCACTGGTAAAAGCTTCCTCCAATGCATAACAAATCTCCTCGGCCGACCAGAAACCGGTGTAACGATAGAGTTGATATTCAAGTTCATAAGGATAGGAAAACGGGTAGTAATCGAAGCCGCTGTTGTCAACGAGGCTGGTGAAAGCATAATTGCCCAAAGCTGTACATCTTTCTCCGTTCTCCAGGAGGTCGATGACATTCTCGATGACATTTCTGGAGAATGTTCTCCTCGCGTTGATGTCATCATCTGCCAAAAGATCGAGGAATGACAAAAATATAATGAAGGTATTGAATCATAATGACATAATGAAGGTATTGAATCAAGGCACGAAACCCTCTCATGTGAATACAGTAGAATGAACATATAGGCCCGAATTCACAAAGGAAGTTTGTCGACAAACTTTGGTTTTCGTACGTCATATGACGCGTTTTTACGCGTATTTTCATACCTGGTTTGTAAAAACGCGTCGAAACGCGTCATATGACGCATGAAAACCAAGGTTTGTCGACAAACCTCCTTTGTGAATTCGGGCCATAATGTGTGTACAATCATGGGCCAAGTAGGTCCATGGACCATGGTACAATCATGTATAGGCCTTCCTCAATTGACCGATCTTGTGCAAGGATACATGACATATGGTATCAAAGGAGGTGTGCAGTATTTTGTAATACATGGACATATCAAAATATTTCTATATATCATTTACCACTAACTCCTGACACTTAAAACAATAGGCAATTACAAAACTTTCATTTTTTCTGACTCGCACTGTATCATATCCGTGATGTATCAGGGTCCATGTGTGTATGTGTGTGGGTGCATGTGCGTGCGTGCCTGTGTTTATGCGAGCTGGTGTGTGTGTGCGCATGTGTGTGTGTGCGTGTGTGTGTGCGTGTGCGTGTGTGTGTGTGTGTGTGTTACCTACCTTCAAGGGTCTGGGTGATGGCCCCACATAGCGCTTCAAATTCGTCGTACCCCACGGCTTGAGATACGATATTAGCAGCCTGCCCGATGATAGGGTACACTGGAGAGGTGGAGTTAAATCCTATGTCCTCGAGGAAGCCTTCCCAGTTGTCACAGATCGGAGCAGCCTGGGGTAGAAAGGCACTCATCAGTTCAGTCGCGAACTCAGAGATGAGGTCTTCAAGAGATGGCCTCAAGAAATTCTCCTTGACGTTGGTGCAGATGGTGTTGATTGTAGATGGGTCATTGATGATCATGTTGATGTCAATTCCATAGAGGTCTCTGGTGATGTTGGTCAGGGTTTCGATGATACCCAGGGGATCTTCCATGTAGTCAGGGTATCCCATGGTTGGTTCCGCTTGTCTGCGATATCTTCCATCATTGTCCTGAGATATCATGTCAGTGATCACAGTAATTATTTCATTGCAGAATCCCGTTGCATCAAAGGCATCCAGATCTTTAGAAGCTTCGATGACCTCATCACAGACGAAACCCCAATACAGACTTGTAGGGTCCACTTCCGGTACCATCGAACCGACTACCGGAAGGACATCCTTACAAACATATGCCATCGAATCAATGACCCGATCTTGCTGCCAGATACCGCCAGCAGCGTTGATCAGGAATTTGACGTCAAACCCAGAGCCAGGAATGATCTCTCCTGGATTCTGGAACGGTTGCGGGTCCGGATCCGGGTACGGGTAGTACGTGTAGTCCGGATAGGTCGTGTAGAAAGGTGGTGGTGCAGTGGGTGGTGATGGGTAGTAGGTCTGTCCGGTTACCATAGCAACCAGCAATGCTGTTCCAAGAAGGACTGTTAAGGCCCTCATGGTGTATAAGGCGTAGCAAGGAGTTCAAAGACTTTTGTATAAATATCCTGATAGTACCTGCACAGCTTCGGAAGAATTAAAAGTTTTGTTTCCTGCGAATAAAAAGACAAAAGAGGTTATGCACATTTTAGAATCATGTGGTCTTCTAAATCAACAACGATTCGATTACCGTTAGGAATGGCCTGACAATTTTTTGTCATTGGTCACCAGACGATATTGGAAATGATGTTTACTTCTGTTTGCATTCGCTTCTCCAAAAGACACAATCACATCACCGCGGCCCTAGATCTATATGCGCTCTCCAAATTAACGTCAATACCATATCAAATATCTATAATAAGACCACAAGCAGGTGGGGGGGGGGGGGTGCTGGAAGGAACAAAACGAATGGACGAACGTGCAGTTTCCAAACACCCCTTTGTTTATTTTATTCGTCTTTAATTAAAGGGAAAATACGACTTCTAGTTAAATATTCGTTGGAGGACTGAATAACGCAGTGAAACGCTCACTCTCGAGAGATCCGTAAGTAACCGGAGAGAGAAAAGGCAAAAGAGGGAAAGATAGAGAGACGAATCGTGACTATGGAGCTTCATGAGGTAATGGAATGGTACGATTCGTGACCAAAAAGTGCGAGAACAATACCCTAAAATAGCTCTGACGTTTTAGTTTCATTTTAATTGATGACCATAGAGTTGTGAAAAGAACACAATTATATCTGTCCGGAACAGGAAATCGTGCCTAATGGGAATAGCGCGAATTTATATTGCTGGCATACCAATACAATTATTAATGAGGGAGAGAGACAGAGACAGAGAGGGGGGGAGAGAGAGAGAGAGATTTTTTTTAAAAGAGAGAGAAAGAGAGGGAGAGCGAAAGAGAGAAGAGAGAGAGAAAGGCCTTGAGAAAGAGAACGAAAAGTGGAATATTGTATCGAATTGGGGAAATCGTTGATCGTGTGAATAACATCGGAAGCATATATTGGGAATATTTTCGTAATCTTTATGATCTTGTATGATAAAGAGTCGTGTGAAATGCATTTTTTTTTCCAACTGTATCTTCCTATATTAATCTCAACCCCTCCCCCTCCCAACCACCACCTTTCTGTCTGTCTATCTCTCTCTCTCTCTCTCTCCCTCCCTTACACACACGCCCCCTCTCCCACACACAAAAGCACCGTCATTAACAATGTAACTGTCACTATTTTTTTTTAATTATCTCTTTCTATCTCTCTCTCTTTCTCTCCCTTATTAATCAATTAATAACGCAATCAATCAATTATTGGCACTTGAAATGTCAATTTAACTGAAGATGATGCACAGCAATAGTGAAAGGAATGAGAATAATTAGATATACCCAGCTTTTTCAAATTGTCTCTCCACCCCTCCCCCCCCCCTCCCCCTTCTCTCTCTCTCTCTCTCTCCGTCTCTCTTTCTCTCTCTCTCTCTCTCTCTCTATGCCTTTATGGTCAACAATTTTAAGAGGCACATTTTGGGATGGGATTAAAATTGCACGGTTGGTTTTTGTAATGAGTGCACGCCCCCCCCCCCCCCCCACCTTCTTCATTAAATCTTTTGCAATTCATTTCATTAATATTTTGTTGTTGTATGGAACTCGATTGTCGAACGTATCTTATTATACCGCCATTATCGCAGAAACTGTAGCAGGTTGCAGAACAGTGCAGCACTTCGTAGGATTATAATGGCGCTATTTAATAGCAAGAACATTTTACTGATTAATATGCAGAGTCATGTTGACTGTTTCACCTCCCCCCCCCCCCCCCCCCCCCCCCAGGAACCATTGCCGCATTTGTTGCTGTCAGTGTTCCTGCTCTGTTTGTTCACGTACTACAGCATACAGCCACTATATGAATTGCGTTTCATTTCTTATTACTTGGTAAACATTGTAAAAATTTGAATGCTCGCATAGCTAGCATTATGATCCTTTCTTTGTAATACACAGAGCGTCCATGAAGCATGGAGAGGTTTCACTTTGTGCAATTTTCAGATATCAATCCCTGACTTCCCTGTCTAAAGGGATGGATGAACTTTAACCCATTGCTTACTGGAACCTGGTGGTCCATGTGATAACACTATGAACATGACAGACAAAGAAAGCGGACAAAATATACAGTTCCTCAGGTAGACAAAGGAACATCCCTTCACTGCTATTATGTAGAAAGGTGAATATGCATGTGACACCTGTTCTACACATTTTTACATAATAGCAGTGAAGGGATGTTCCTTTGTCTACCTGGGGAACTGTATATTTTGTCCGCTTTCTTTGTCAGTCATGTTCATAGTGTAAGCCTATGAGAAATAGAGAATTCAGTAGCCAACGGGTTAAGAATTGAGTCTGTTCCTCAATCTGAAAGGAACACTTCCGCGTGTGCATTATGGAATGCAGGCTGTTGTTGCATAGATGAATAGTGAATACAAAGAAAATGAGTCTCTTTGTGGTATTTTTTGCTAAATGTGCAATTGCAAACTAGACTTCAGGTTATCAAGCGATAATATCTGACAGCTAGTCAGACCAGCGAATCCCGTCAATAAATTACCACATCATGCACAAAGGCCGATAACATTCGTTCGCACAGATTCAGGTATTCAATAACAATTAGGTTTTACAATTTCATGCAAAAGGAAGTTTATCCGCGAAATTCTGACTTTTAAAGAGCACCTCACCCTCCCTAAGAAAAACCCTGGGCCCACTCCTGTTGTTTTGCTAAATTTATACAAACCACTTGCATTAAATATATATTATAAATGTTCTTCTTTAAATACGACTGCACTGGTAATATGACATATTGTCAAATAATACACATACCATGCCATTTTCGTAAGATATCTAGATTGAACCCGCAGAAGTTTAGTGTTACCGTTTCATTTTATATTTTATTTTTGTATATGGAATGTTCTGACATTCAAAATGTAAATGAGCAAAATGTGCATCAATCACTGAAATTTGTAAGCCCATGGAAGATTGTGTTGAGTAAGGGCGATGTAATCGAAAAATAATCATCATAAGTCTTTAAATAACATCGGTAAGGCAAAATGAATTTACAATCACTGCACTGTAAAAAAATAATAGTCGAAATAACTCAATAAAATTGAGGAAAAGATTTGCCTTATTTTTATTAAGTAAATATTACCTACGGCATCTTAAGTAGAATTTACTTATTTTGCTGAATAAATTTTTACTCAGTTAAATCGAGTTACATTAACGTAAATAATTTAAGTATTGTAATCATTTTAGATAATTAAAAAAAAGCTATGATAGGATTACATATTGCACGATTTGGTACCCATCTAATCTAACAAGTAACATCCACTAATCATTCACTACTTCTATTTAAGATTTAACCGTATATATATATCTACCACCATCACAAACTATTACATACGCTTCAATTCGACACATATTGAAAGGCTCCAAATTGTATATATACTTGATCGTAGCATCTTAAAAGGAAAATTGGTTGACAATTTCCTGAAATATCAAGTTTTGATTTGTTTTGAACTGGGTAACAATTAAAAATTGTCTTGTCTTTGCTTAGCCATGTTAAATGAATTAGTAAATGTTTTAAAGTCCTTAAATTTTCATTCAACCACAAAAAAGAATTGTTTTATTTAAAAAAGAGTTTAATTTGGTCTTAATGAATATTCATAAATTATGTAAATATTTCTATTACGCACTGCATCGGTCCTTACTTTAAAAAGATAAGAATAATCAACATAAATTGTTTTAGTAATACGTATAATTTCTGATTTTGAGTTAAAATTACTAAATTAATACAAGCTGAAATTACTTAAAGCTCTTATGTATTTGATTTTACTTAAATATTCCACGTATGTTCTACTAAATTGAAAGTTTGAGTTAGCAAGACTTAAATTTAGTGCGTAAGTGGCAAAACTAATGTTTACAAGTAAATTCTACATGGAAAAAATACGTAAAAATTACCAATGAACAAATTATTTTTTACAGTGTGTGTAAGAATTGGCAATTTCTTCTTTATTTTTTTGTAATTTTCATTCACACTTCTTCATTCCATACACATTGTTCTTTAGTGTAATTCTGAAAAAGTGGAAAATACAATAACTGTTGCCAACTTATTCATTTAGACCTTTAGATAACACCAAAGTGCAATGAATTAATACCTGCAACTTTATCGAGTGCCAGGTGATTGATCATTTCTGTCACACGTTAGGATTATGTGTCAAGAAACAGGATGTGAATGAAATACTACGGAAGTTTCAAGATAAAATTGAGTTCTGGGAATTATAGAAAATAAATTCTCACAGAATCCAACAAAACTTACTCTGAATGTACCATTTTTGGTAGAAATTGTATGGTGGCTGAGTAATGACCATGGAAAGATAAGGAAATCCGGGTAAGTATAGGCCCGACACCATGTGCTTTAATAAACACAGGTCACTATGTGCAAATGGGAGTTGAAGTTTTTATCGAAGATCATGCCCATTAAGTTTTTTTGCGTTTGTTTTTATTTCACTGGTTCAAACAACCAAACTACTAAAGGATAAACAATCCGGAAAAAATCATAGCAATTCTCTCTCAAAATACGATTCCCATACCAGAGCTCAAGATTAGTTTTAGTCAGGGGCCTTGTTTTAGACGAAAAGGCGAGAAGGGGAGCTGTTAAAACTCGTCAATCTGCCATGTTTAAGTCGAGAAGGCGAAAATGTGCCTTGTTTATAAAGTCGAGAAAGCGAGAAGGGAGTTGTTAAAACTCGTCAATCTGTCATGTTTAAGTCGAGAAGGCGAAAATGCGCCTTGTTAAAGTCGAGAAAGCGAGAAGGGGAGTTGTTAAAACTCACCAAGATGCATTGTTTGAGTTGAGAAGGATAGAGAAGGTGACTTAGTGAGGTTTATCCACTTAACATAAGCCAAAATTAACGAGTTTTAACGACTCACCTTCTCACCTTCTCGTCTTAAACGAGGTACCTTGGTGAGTTTTTAACAAGTTGCTTTCTCGACTTCCCGACCTAAAACAAGGGGATATGGCGAGTTTTAAGAAGCTACCTTCTCTCCTTCTTTACGTAAACAAGGTACCTAGGTCGGTTTTGGAAACTCGGCTTTTTTTACAAGGCACCTTGGCGAGTTTTAGCAGTTTTGACATATCGCTTTCTTGTCGTCTTGGCCTAACGCCTTGGCGTGTTAATCAAGTCGCCTCCTCACTGCACGTTAAAGCTTCTGTACATAAGCCATGTTTCATGGCGTCTTGGCGAGTTTTAACAAGTTGCCCTTTCGCTATACGTTTATACCTCCGTAGATAAGCCATGATATTCCAACCACCTCATAACAACTGTTTGCAATCAGCATTCTGGCTATTGATATAAGAATAACACGAAATTGTGTTACAAGCCAGAAGTTATTTCTATGTTTCTATTTAAGCTCCTAATATTTTGCACATTCACGGAATATTAGAGAGTTGCGTTGGGGGAAATGATAAAAAATAATCAGCAAGTCGTAATTAGGTCCCTTTTCGTAAACAAAATGAGGATGTGTTGTCCATGGGGCATAATGGATTAATAATGAATAATGGATGAATGGCTTTTTCTAACGATGCATAGCATTCTCTAGGTGCACAATTTACTCACTCATTTGAAAGGCGCCTGGTACGGTATGAAACGGCTCCAGCACTGGAGCGAATCCTTTTTTCAAACGAACTACAATTATCGTCATAGGCAATACGCAGCGGCCAAACTACGTGTAGCACATGAAGGGGCATTTTGGGTAATTGCCTTGAATAGAGTAGCAACAACAAAAATGAGACGAAAATTAAAAGACAGGGAGAGAAAAGGAAAGAAAGATGGGGAAAAGAGAAAGTGGAGGGAAGAGAGAAGATAAAGCAGTATCTCTCTCTCTCTCTCTCCCTTTCTCTATCTCTCTCTCTCTCTCTCTTTCTCTCTCTCTCTTTAACCCTGGCATTTGTTTTGTTTCTGTTCTTTGCCATAATAGAGCAGATACGACAAAAGTGAAACGGAAATAATAAAACAGAGAGAGAAGGAAAGAAAGATTAGGAAAAGAGAAGGTGGAGATATTAAAGAGAGAAGATAAAGCAGTATCTCTCTCTCTCTCTCTCTCTCTCTCTCTTCATGACATCAGTGCCCCATTGACATGATCAATAGTTGGACCAACGCTAAGCCTCCAATATGAGAGATAAAGAAAATAAACTGATTGTGTTATATTTTTTTTTAAACGGTACACTGTGACCGCGTTCTCAACGAAGGCATTGGCCTTCGTTTTGATACAGTATAAATTATCTTCTCCGTAAAAACATGTTTAATGTCCAAAGCCCCCCCCCCCCCCCCCCCCCTTCGTCATGACATCAGTTCCCCCATCAACATGGTCAATAGTTGCACCAACCATGTACCAACGCTGTGCCCGCTATATCCTGCTACGCTGAAAGATGGAGATTTATAATAAAAAAAACTGATTGTGTTTTATTCAAAATAAAATGGTACACTCTGACCGCGTTGTCAGCGAAGGCATTGGCCTTTGTTTTGTTTCAGTATAACCTATCATCTCCATAAAACATGAATAATGTCCAATGCACCCCCCCCCCCCTCCCCACCGCTTCCACATGACATCAGTGCCCCCATCTACAAATTCAAATTCAAATTCAATAGTAGGACCAACGCTGTGCCTCGTAAATCCTGCTACAATGAGAGATGTAGATAAGATAATTAAAAAACACCAATATTCCAACAACAAAAACGGTACACTGTGACCGCGTTCTCAGCAAAGGTCAGGACGCTTAAATCAATTTTTGGACGAAATGCGTGCAAGCGTCACCAGGACAACAATCAATAAAGATAGGGTAGGTGATTTTACATCAAAGATTAAGGGCATGATTAATATCTATGGCTCTGGAGTGTTTTAGTTTCACTATCACTTCTGATTGGATGTAATACATGTATTGTTGTTATAGCAATGGGCCTTTGTTCACACCGCGTACGTTCTGGGGCATCTGGCAGTATTTTATCGATTATTCTTATAACAGTTGTAATAATATTGATAATCATAACAATAACAAACGAACGAATAAACCATCATTTAGGAGTGCTAAAAACAAAAGTACCATGTGATCATAGCGCTCACAAAATAACATAAATTAAAGAAAATAACTGAAAAACAAAGACTTCATTTTTAAATAAAAGGTAACTTGCAATAAGTTTATGAGGGTAAAATCTGTTTTTAGGAATTTTTTGGAAGATTTCATAACCTTTTTGGTATAAATGTAGAATATGAGATGATTTTGTGAATATGTGTCCGGTTGGAACAAACTTCTTTGTTTTGGTGATTGGAATAAATACCGTTTTTACACTCGTTGAACTCTATATACGAATCATTTAACAATGTTTGTAATGCGTTAAATACACCTAATGAGCCGGTGTAGACACGAGTCCCACTCTTCTCCGCACTACCCTCCCCGAAATTTGATAAAGGGCCAAAATACACCAAGAAAATGCTTAACAAATAGTCAGCACAGACATAGTGAAATGGATAAAAGCAGGCGGGTTATATGTTCAAGATTAATGTAATGTTGTTTTATAGTGAAACCTTTCAAACCTAACCCGAAAAGATGTTTTGGAGGGGAGTCGGCCGGGTGTGGAGCGTTTCTTTAAGGGTGTCATTCCCAAGGGTTACAACGTACAATAAACTAGACCGGAAAACGAACAAACATTACATTATGTTATTTTATCATGTTAACTTCCGTTAAAAGTCGGAATAACGTCACAACTTAGATATTTCTACCGAAGAACAACCATTTCTGCAGTCTACACTGTAATTCTAATTGTGATTGCTTGACCTTATTTACGGGATAATAACGCTGTATACAATTTACCAATACATTTTTGTGATGATAATAATACGATAATAATGATGGTAAAGATATTATGCCCTTTTTTGCACCCAGTGTAGCCTCATCACTTATCAGTATTAATACTGTGCTCCCTTAGGGCCTTGTAATCATACTATTATCCCGGCTTTTACAAACGAAAGCCATTAGAATAGTTCATAACGCATGCATGCCTAATGGATCATCCAGTTACTCCATAGTCATGGTAATTTTACGAATCAACATTCTGGGGTTCCATAAAATAACACAAATAACAATTAACTGCAAATGGATTGCTTCTCGCTCTTACTAATACGATTACCGGTACAAGAAATAGTTTCGTACATTACGAGTATATAGCAAGCCAGAAAAAAAATCTCTTTCTATAGAGTATCAAAGTGCTAACGTCATATTCTGGTTCTAAACAAAAGAGCTTGTGCATGAGGTTCACCGCGATCTCATTCAAGCAACAGACTGGAACCGGCAAATTCAGTGTTTAGGTTGGTGTGATCACCACACCATTGTTTAGCACAAAATCGTTTGTAACCAGCAACCTTGACAACTTGGACGGATTCGGTACTGTATGAATCTCACTTAGCAAAGATGAACATGACGTATTATTTATTCATGGACGTTTATTTCCTGATTGGGACCTAGTTGACGAGGTATTCCATTAGCCTGATATATTGATGAATTAATTATTAATGAAACCCCTCTAATATATTCTTCTTTTTTTTTCTCTTTTTTTGCTGGGGACCTAGTGACAAGGTATTCCATTAACCTGTTATATTGATGAATTAATTATTTAGAAACGCCCAATAAACTGGTTTACTAACATATTCCAATGTATGGATGTTTCTTTCCTGGTGACCTAGCGAAGAGGTATTCCATTAGCCGATATACTAACTCGGGACCTAGTGACAAGGTATTCCATTAACCTATATATTGATGAATTGATTATTAATGAAACTCCCAATAAACCGGTTTACTAACATATGGGGACCTAGTGACGAGATATCCAATAACCCGCCACAACCTTTGTATTTCAAGTCAAGTGTTTAAACCATTAAAATACGACATCTCATTTATCACGAAGATTTATACAATTTCCCAACCATATCATTTTAACATAGTGTCGGGCAATGTAATATACATGTATAAGGATAGCCTGTCCTATTTATTTCAAAGGATTAATTATCATGGATTTCATGAGATGACAAATTGTATATTGTTACGTTGTTGATGCTCAATTAGCAGGGTCTCGGTGCATAAAGCTTTCTATTGATGGTAGCTTTGCCATTAATATAATTACTATATACCATGGCAACATCACTTACTGACAGCCAATCAAAATTAATCAAGGTTACCTGGTCCATAGTAAATTACCACTAATGCTATTTGTTATGCAATGTGGTTTTGGTAGTTAATATCAATAACAATGTTATCATCATTGCTAAGTTTTATGCAATGGGGTCATGGTAGTTAATATTAATGGCAAAGTTAAAATCAATGCTCAGTTTTATGCAATGGGGCACAGTAATGTCATTTTGTTACGTTATTCAAGCTATGCATTATCATTTGAAAAGGGTAAACAAATTAATCAAAATTAATTAAAATGCCAAAACACCCTGGTCATATTCCGAATTGCACTCGAATACAACTTTTCACTATTGGAAAATGAAAGACAAGGTCCTTTAGCTTACTCAGTCTGTACGTTACGTCTCATGACTTGACAGATGATCTGTTCGCCGTGAATACCCGGCATTTGCTCAGGCGACAATTGTCCTAGGCTTTACCTCATCAAATATATAGGATTAGGGTTAGGGTTGTAATTGGGTTTTAGGTAATGTTTAGAGTCAGGGCAAGGGTTCTGTGTATTGGTGGTTTGGGGTTGAAGTTAGGATTTCGGTCAGTGTAGGAAATTGATTCGGAGCAATTTTCGCAGGAGCCAACAAAAAATAAGAGCCGTGTAATTACTGTAAAGGCATGCTCGGATATGATTGTTGCCGTACATGCGCTTATTCACTTGTGTAGTGTTATTATAACAAAAAGGGGAAGTGTATTACAATTTCGTCATCAATTAAAAGCAAAACTACCGCGTTTTATCTCAAAGAGCCTGAAACCTAGGGAGAGATTCGTACGAGAGAATGACACCTCCCGAGGTCTAGACAACCACACACATCTGCCAACGCTTCGCCACTATTGTGTCAATAGAGGAAACAAAATAAAAGTTGAGGGGACAAAACGTCATAGCGCACAGGTCTCCCAAAAGCTATTGAATTTTTACAGAATAATGCATATTTGCAAACGAATGGAAATGTACAATGTGCGGCAAAGGTTGTATTTTAGTAGAAGAGAGATTGATAATGAAAGCTTGGTTAAGTTCATGTTTATGTAAGTTCGTCTAGCGTTTGTTCAGTATGAGTTTCATTGTGGCAACATCGGAATATTGTGTCGGGAAAATGTAAAGAAGTAATAAAATATTATTGTCACCACCTGTCTCGTTTTTTTTTTTACTGTCTTGCATAGTAAAACAGTATACCAAACTGAGAAAGGTGTTGAAAATATTAGAATATACTGACTTTAACATAAAATGAATTGAGTCTTTAATTTATCCACCGCAAAAGATCTAAATTAATATACATCTAGTTCGAATATATTTGGTAGTGGTAGTGATGGAGTAGTAGTTGAAGTAGGAGCAGTAGTAGTAAAAGTGTGTCTAATGGTAGGGCCTACAGATAGAAGTAAAAGTAATATGAATATTAATACCAGAAGGCGGAATAACCATCGATTTGCCTTTTGTTATTTCTTAACTGCATATAGATATCTAAACATACGCGCACACACACATACACACATATTTATATATAAATATATGTATATATAATTTTTTTTAAATAATTAAAACAGTTGAAATTAAAATCATTTTTGTCATACATATATCATAGCTATATCAGTAGTATATACATTTGGAGTGAAAAAGTGAGTCATTAAGTAGACATTGTCATTAGGACAATTTCGTGTCCTCTTAAACGTGTATACGTATATTTCTCATAATATAGAAGGCCTATTTATATATATATCAATCTATACATATATTTACTAAATGAGTCATTAGACGGACATTTGGAGTGGAAAATTGAGTCATTAAGTAAACGTTGTCATCAGGAGGACAATAATTACACACAAAAGTTCGAAGGTTAAGGTTAGGGTTTAGGGTTAGGATGACGGTTAGGGTTGGGGTTGTAATTTGTATGATGTCCACGTAATAATAATAAAATAATAGTAATAATAATAATAGCCTAATAGTCCACTCCAATTTTTGTTAGGGTTATATATATATGTATATCGGTTTAACTTCGCCATGATTGTATAATGTATTTAGTTACTGATGAGCCTTCTGGCGAAACAGTCCAACTTCCAACTCCTATATCTACATTTGCTCCTACAGTTGAGCACTGTCAGAAATTGCAGTTTTACTAAACTTGCTTATGTATATATACATATATATATATAACCCTACATGGTACATTAAGTGGGCATTAACCCTAACCCTAACCCTAATGTCTACTTAATGACTCATTTTTTCACTCGAAATGTCCCTCCAACGACGCCTTTAGTAAAAAAATATATATATAGAGAGAGCTATATTAAAAAAGATTGGACCTTCTATGAGAAATAAAACGTAAAAAACGTTAAGACACCAAATTGTCCCCTTAATGACAATGTCTACTTAATGACTCATTAATTCACTCCAAATGTCCCTCTAATGACGCCTTTAGTAAAATATGTATGTGTGTGCGTGTGTGTGTGTGTATACCTGCGTATTTTTTCGAGACTTTGTGGTAATAATGTTTCAATATTCTGTATCCTAGAAAACTTGGGGAACATAAAGAATTACCAAGTGCATTTATAATTGATTTTATCAGACTAATTAGATTTCGATGCCATCAGGAGCACATGTCATTACATACCATTCATCTATAATAATGGTGATGGAAGCAAAATGTTGATATAATTATGAGCAAAGGGCAGAGACTGTCACAAGAAGATGACATTATTTTGTTGTTATCATATCATAAAATCATAACTACACAACAGGAACAATAGTACGAATTAAAAACAAAAACAATAAAATATCTGTGCAGACGTCTTAGTTTTATAAATTTACACAATTTGCTCTCCCTCAAGAGTCTCCTGCTTATGCGCATGATATACACATGGATATGTATGATGTACGTAACAAGACGTATATTGACGCTATACAGGAAGTCACCACCATCATCACCATCACCATCAGAATTATCTCCATCACCATCATCCTCATCCTCATCATATTCTTCGTAATCATCATCATTTGTCGCCTATCCCTTGACATTACTGATCTAAGCGCTTTGGTATGCACGAGTACTAACACAATGCAGTGACATTCGCTCATTATTTATACGTATGTAGATGTATCTACCAGTATATCACAGCTGAAGTATATGCCATTACATATAAAGCAAGTGAAAATTAAATCCATAGGCCTACGAAAAATGAAATGTGCACGATCAATAAGCAATAAGCAATGAGTCCTTACCATCAACGTGGGCCTATCAATCGTTGTCCGCAGCTGTCATCTGGAAATATGAACGGCTCTGAATGATGACAATACGCACTGTGTATATGGAAACATAGCACACTGGTCCAGAGCGATATGATTGGTTTATGCACGATTCACATTTAATCAGATATGGTACATCGCGTTTTAATTGCACAGGCTATACCACGTGATCACATTTATCATATGCGCATATCAGAATTGAATAGGAAGAGCGAATCCGAATAATAAGCGAAAGAATAATGAGATTAATATCTGAATTGATTTATTATATTTGCGGTTGGGGGTATAAAAACTGCATTCGATCAATGTAGGTCTGTATAGTTCTATAAATTGGAGTATTGTGGGGTCTCCTGTCTCTGGGCAACCTCGAGATGTGTTATTTTTTTCCCACGAGAGTACCGGACCTCGGCTGATGTGTTTTACGTCATTAGCAGCTTGGAAGGAGGTCACAAACGAATTGGCTTTGATTATTTATTGCTTTGCCTCACTATTTATAAAGGCAAAACATAGAACTGAATAATAAATACTGAGATTCGAATGTTTAAATCAATGTGTGATCGCGTATAATAAGGAGTCGTGTGATATCTCGATTGATCGGGAGAAAGAAAATAAGAGAGGTAGAGATAAAACTGTCTATATATATATATATATATATACTTAAGTTTGCTCTATCCTTCCGTACCTCAATGCCTATAGGCAGAGCAAAATATATGTTGAATAAGGCAGACTAATGGAACATGGTTGCTACTCCGAGTTTCACGCCTTGCGAGCGATCATCAGGCAACTGGTAGCATTCTTAAAAGTACATGAATGCTACCAGTTGCCTGATGATCGCTCGCGAGGCGTGAAACTCGGAGTAGCAACCATGTTCCATTAGTCTGCCATATTCAATATATATACACATGCCGGCCTTATGGAGAAAGAGAGGGAGAAACTTTTGTTTAAAAGCTCTGCATAGAATAATTAGTAGATATAGGTCTCTTGAAATGTCGCCTCCTATACGCAACGTACGGGCTTAGCGACAACTATTGAAACTATCTGTAAATATTTGAATAACCAGTTTCCGGGAGGTTAATAATTCTATTATGCCGAGGCCGCGGGTTTCATCCATGAATAGGTCATAATAACAAAAATTCCTATACAAAAAACGGATCACCATGTGACTGAATAGATTCTGGCGATACCGACATAATAATACGAATTGTGATAATGAATAGCGGTGTATCGTCCCATATTTGGTCTTGTATTGCGTATAAAGTTCCAAAGCATAACGAGCTCTGACGTGCCTGTGTGTACATTGATTTGCTGGTTCGCTGGTGCAATACAATTTAATTGTGCTCCAGGATCTCCTGCGGTCTAGTTTAGTTCCTCTTCCCTTTTTGTTTGATCAATGAGATATTTGATGACTTGCATGGAATAAAAAAATCAATGATTTCTCACGCGTTATGACCTGTGTAAAAAGAACGTACATTGGCCTGCTTAGAAGCAAAGAAAATCACGGGCATTACGTACAACCTAAAAATATCCCGAATATATTATTGTCATTCTTTGTTTGTATTTTGTATTTAACAGTATAATAAAAACTACTGGGTAGTTAAGAGTCACGGTAGTTAAACTTCGTCATGAATTCATAATCTAGTGTAAAGGAATAACATGTAGGCAGCGTGCCAACAAAAAATAACCCGTTTGCCCTTTTGTATATCTTTTAAAAAAATTGTATTTCTTTTTATTTATACGGCATTTATTTATTCAACTGTTTGCAAGTTAGTTATTATATCATCACAGTTAGAGTTGAGTTCTGGTCATGCGATTGCATGATTGTGAAGGAAACGTTGTGGAATCGATCATAAAAGGTTGATCATCTAGCATTAAGTATTGGTGTGTACGTACTGCAAGGTTCTGGAATCATCAAAATAATAAGAAATTTGGCCCAGTCTTGGTAAAGTTACAAGTACTGTACATAAAGAGATTTATTTCGGAATACAGGAACATGTGGCATAAAAATCCGTTCCGATTTGTATGATGTTACATGCCATATTTAGAATATTAAGGCATTTGAAGAGCCATGCTTTTCAGGAAACATTTTCTTTCTGATGTTCTTCCACACTTGCATAATACAATGATAACCCTCACAATTTATTTTTCACCTCTTCCCAGAACTCAACCTTCTCTTTAAGACCCTTTAAGTATTCAGTTTAAAATGTTGCTAGTTTGTTGCTATTGCTGTTGCTATTGATAGTTTCTTTGCATTTTCTTTAATCTATTTCAACAGTATAAACGGCTGCTCATGCATTTAATAATCGAGACAAAGATAAGTTTCAGCGATTCATAACCTGCGAAAAATGTGCATTAAAAAGAAGTAATTATATCTTTTATTATTTACACATTTATTATTGGAGCATTTATAGACCCTTGAAATATTCAGTTTCAACTGTTGCTATTGATCATTTATATGCATATTATTTTATCTATTTAAACAGTTAGAATGTAAACTCTCTATGGTACTTTCATATAGCGCTCCTAAATATTCTATATTATTATCATTAACGGCTGCTAAGTTTTGATAAAGTCAGTGTAAGGCGCTATATAAACAAATATAATTATTATTATTAACTTGCATGTAACAATCGAGACGAGGCTAAGTTTCAGTGCGTCATGACCTGCTAAATGAATAGAAAATTTGACTTTCTTTTTTCTTTTTTTTGTTAACCTCGTTTTTGTTCCCTTTTGGTTAAAGTAGTACTGGGTTTTGGGGGAGTCGTTTTGATGACGTAGAGAATTAAAATATCCGCCCTTAAGTGTGTCGACTGGGCGATGGGGAAGAAAGAGAGAGAGAGAGGGGGAGGGGGGGAGGGGGAGCCGAAGAAAATGGAGGAATTTATTTGATATTGTGTAATAATTTGATTGTAGCCACTGTATAGATATTCATTCATTTATATAAGTTCATTGTGTAAATCATTTCTACCATTGTATGATTTGTATGTATCTCTTTGTTTTAATATGTTTAATAAACAACCTTTTGGTTGCAATAAATAGATAATGATATATTAGGAAGATGAAAAAAGCAAGAGATGGAGAGAGAGAGAGAGAGAGAGAGAGGGGGTCTGAGTTGGAAGAACAGAAATGGATGAGAGAGAAAAGGGGGAGGCGATAGAAAAGGGGAGAGAAAAGGGGGTAGGGTAGAAATACAAATAAAAGAGAAGAGAGGAGAGAGGGAAAATTAGAGAAGAAAATGATAATCAAAATGGTAAGAATTCTTTAAAATCATCGGGTTTCGACTGATGACATGCTATTATTTTCCTAAACTCATTGTTCTCATACAAATTACAATTCTATGTGAATAATTCATGGAAGATTCTAGGTCAAAACGCTTGGAACAAACTTCGTGGAGTACTAAAAAGGGTGAAACGTAGCTATTGACGACTGATGTTGATTAATTGATATGACAGATAAGTATCACAAAAAGGTGTATGCGTTTCAGAAGGACAGACAGAGAGAGAGAAAAAAAAATAGAAGAGAGAGGAGAGAGTGGGAGAGAGAGAGAGAGGAAGAGAGAGAGAGAGAGAGGAAGAGAGAGAGGAGATAGAAAGAGAGGGAGAGAGAGAGAGAGAGAGAGAGAGAGGGGGTGGGGGGGGGGGCAAAGAGGGAGTTGTACTAGGGAACAGAAAGTCCAGTCCTCTTAAATTCAGTTTATTATTTCCAAATTCATATTCCAACATTATTTCCTAAGCAAATGTTAGTATTTGTTGATAGAAACGAAGACATACATTCGTTCATCAAATCAAGATGTTAGCATAGGAATGAAGAATGTCTTTTTGCAAGATATTAATCTACATTTGCCACACTCGACCAATGGGAGGTTAATGGGTACCACAATGGCAGACATGTTTCAGCCGGTTTATTAAGTGTGGGGTGCGTGCCAGGAGTGTAAAGTCTGACAGACATGAGGGCTTTACAAAAACCCACTATTATTCATTATCAAAGGTTCGAGGTAAAGGTATTGACCGCAGACAATGAAAGGGGGAGAAATGAACGTTCCCCCGGCTTGGGATATAGGTCGAAAGCGTTTATATTCGTATATTGTCTGAATGACTCTTTAATAATACATGTATACAATTTATATTTGTTGATGTACATACATTTTTACAACTTCCTCTCTTACTTCTTTTCTTCATGTTTCTCCTCTCCGTTTTTCTGACTTCATGTTATATTCTGTTTTCTTATTTTTGCTGCCCAAGCAATCTTATCATATTTCAATATTGACAAATCAACTGTAACTGTATTTTATGTTTGAAATATGCAATGAGTCTTTTAATTGTACACATGACCAATTCTGCCATTGGGCTGCGACACATGTTTTTAATAAACCTTGAATTGAATTGGAGGCCCAAAGTATTTTACTTTGCACCAGCTCAAAGATTCCTTTTTAACTCACATATGTGTAACAAATATGGGTCAATATCGCTATTCAACAGGACCGCTATTCATAAGGTCAGCTATTCATGAGGATTGCTATTCATAAGGACCGCTTTTCATAATCAAAGAAGATGGTCGGTATTCATAACAGAAAAAGAGGGTCGCTATTCATAACGGTCCCTATTCATAATACGAGAAGAGTGTCGATATTCATAATACACCCGCCACTGTCGAAAAGCACAACTCACGTTTGCACAGACTGACACAGAGTAGACTATGTTCTCCAAATGAGTCGGGACTCGATTTCTTTATCTTTCATTGCCCATTATTCGGGTATTATACACAACTAGCCGACAAAGATGTCGGGCACTTAAGTGGCAGACGATTCATTTGCGGTTATTAGCAACAAATGGAAATCTTCATTGAGAATTTACTTTTCATCATTACCGGAACCCATGATTATCTTTTAAGTAGACCCTACTTCGAAGTTGGATGTAAATTTAAAAAAACACTTTTATTTCGGTTCCATAGCGGTCGAATAGTGCATTTAGTCAATATCTGTCATGCTTTATCCTTTGCAAACAGTAAATTAATCAACCCTGCTATGAGCCTATGACCCCATCCTTGTGTCCATTTCTCGTAAACGAATCGGCCCAATTTATGTGAAAGAATCTTATGAAAAGATACAAGGACAGCAATGACGAGTCTTTAGACTAGTGAGTAATGAACACTTGCAAACTCTACTTCAGATAAAGATGTAGCTATAATATGCAATGATGAGCAGGAGTCCGATTAGTCCAGAATCTGGCCTATTTAATTTGATTCTCCACGATCCACCACACCAATGCAATGCGACCTCCTTCCCCACGTACTTGCTGCCCGCCGAAGATGGCGTGATCCTTGAATGGTTCTTGGGCTGGGCTGGTTGCACATAATATTATACGCCGGCTAGTTCGAGTTCGTTGCGGCTAGTGAGCGCATATATGAGTTTGTTGATGACGCCATCTTCGGCGGCTTCAATAAATTGTAGGGAATATTAATTTAAGAACCGGGCAGATTCTGGACTAGAGTCTGATCAAGGAGGATATTACAAAGCTGGTATCTCTTTGGTCTGATGAGCATGGAGTTACGACTGAGTCTGATGATGCGCACGAGAGTCAAGAGGTTGAACATCTCGTCATAACATCAGGTAAAGTCATCATCAAACAGAGTAGCCAATGGGCAATGATTGAATGCACAATTTCCTGCCTTATTGCAGAAGTTTACAAAGTTATAACATTTAATGAATTTATAAGCAAATTTTGTCAACTGTAGTCAAGAAAAAGATGAATATACTTTGTGTAAGGCTTGTACGTACAAGTCTTTTGTCTTGTATTTTTCAAGTATTATAATTATATATCAAAGCCTTCCTTTTGTATTTGGTTTGGGGTTGTTGTGTTTTTTTCATGAGCGGGGAAGATGGTTTTGCTCTGTTGTCTTCTTATGATGCGTGTATTAATTTGCCTTGGAGTAATGGCAGTGGTAGTGTTTTTGTGTATGTTTGCACCCTTATATTTTCCCAGATGCGGTAGAGGTAGTTCATGGTCCCTCCTCAGATGAAGACGGTGAAGACGAGGGTCGATCTAAATCGAAATTACGGATTTGCTGGTTTGCTAGACGAGAATATGAACGTGCCCCTTTTTCAAGGTTCATAGACACCCCCCCCCCCCCCCCCCCACCTACTAGTCAGGGAACGGAGGGACCGCATTGATGTTCCCAAAATGTCCGGTAAAGTTTTTTTTTCACTCAACAAAGTCCGGCTCGTAACCACACACAAAAATCGGCCCGTATTGACTTTACACACCGGACTTGGACTTTGATTATAATCATTTATACAGTGCGTCCCAGAAAAAACGAAACCGAGAAGTATCGATGTTCTATTATAACTTAATCACAACTATAATTAATGAATGATACATATTTGGAAAGCTTAGAGTCTCCTCTTTCATGTGATGCTACTCAGATGATGCATATTTCACGCATGAGTGATTAAAAGTAATTTGAAGGAAGGAAACCAAAAAGACATTTGGCGGGCGGTATCTGAATTTCGAAGAAAAATTCACATTTCTAGAAAGTCGAGTAGCATCACATGAAAGAGGAGACTCTAAGCTTTCCAAATATGTATCATTCATTAATTATGGTTGTGATTAAGTTATGATAAAACATCGATACTTCTCGGTTTCGTTTTTTCTGGGACGCACTGTATATAAAGTGCGTCCCAGAAAAAACGATACCGAGAATTATCGATGTTTTATCATAACTTAATCATAATTATAAATAATAAATGACACATATATAAAGCTTAGATCCTCCTCTTTCATTTGATGCAACTCATATGATGCATATTTCACGCATGAGTAATTAAAATCATTTTGTAGAAAGAGTACCAACAAGTTATTTTGGCAGACGTATCTGAATTTCAATGAGAAAATCACATTTCTAGAAAATTCATTTTTAGCCCTTTCATACGACACCTCAATCAGGAAAAATGAGCTAGGAATAACAAAGTTCTGTTTGTTGAAAGTAACGCTTGCGATTCCATAATTTGATTAAACGAATTCGTTTTCATTGGCTGCCTGTCATAGCAACAAACATAACTGACAAAAGACATAACTCCGTTTCGTTGACGATCAGCCATAGATTATTATTGTGGTTAAGTTATGATAAAACATCGATAATTCTCGGATTCGTTTTTTCTGGGAAGCACTGTAAATATATATATCATCATGTGGACTATTTATGTCCCATGTGAACATGAAATAAAGGATGTAAAGATGAAAAGAAAGAAAACAAACCTGTACTTATCACATGTCAGTTATAAACAAAATTAAGGAAAACATGTGTAAACTTGTAAACTTGTAAAATTGTAAACTTTTAAAATTGCTTCTCTCAAACTCTGCTCGCAAACACTGAACTTCTGTTGAAATCAACTTATAAACTCTTGTTCTCAAATAAACAGCTAAGTCTTAATAAAAGGAGAAGAAAATAAAATGATGTCTTGACTAGACCAGATCCTGAGTTGCACTGCCTTTAATAAGAGAAACTCAATTTCATCAGATAAGAACATAAGTCACATCATAAATAAAGAACCAATAAAAAAATAAAAATGGAATAGTACAACATAATGGAAGAACCCAGGGAGAAGGAAGAACGAATAGACCATATGGAAAGGTGATCATGAGGTGTTCTGGATATAAATAAGAACCAAACAATAGAACCATGTGATGTGGAAATGGAATGGAAATGGTAGCATGATGATGGATGGAAATAGAATGGAAATGAAATGGAATGGAAATGGAATAGAAACGGTTGCATGATGGGTGGAAATGGAATGGAAATGAAATGAAATGGAATGGAAATGGAAATGGAATGGAAATGGTAGCATGTTGGGTGGAAATGGAATGGAAATGGTAGCATGTTGGATGGAAATGGAATGGAAATGGTAGCATGTTGGGTGGAAATAGAATGAAAATGGTAGCATGTTGGGTGGAAATGGAATGGAAATGGTAGCATGTTGGGTGGAAATGGAATGGAAATGGTAGCATGTTGGATGGAAATGGAATGGAAATGGTAGCATGTTGGGTGGAAATAGAATGAAAATGGTAGCATGAGGGTTGGAAATGGAATGGAAATGGAATGGAAATGGTAGCATGAGGGTTGGAAATGGAATGGAAATGGTAGCATGAGGGTTGGAAATGGAATGGAAATGGAATGGAAGTGGGGTGGAAATGGAATGGAAATGGTAGCATGAGGGGTGGAAGTGGAAATGGTAGCATGAGGGGTGGAAATGAAATGGAAATGGTAGCATTAGGGGTGGAAATGGAATGGAAATGGTAGCATGTTGGGTGGAAGTGGAATGGAAATGGTAGCATGTTGGGTAGAAATTAAATAGAAGAAACAAGGTGTGACAATGGCAATGAGAGTGATGTGTGAAGGTGGAGACGGGATGGAATGGAGATCATGAGTTGAAATGTAAATGAGGTGCAAAATGAGTATGGAAAGCAAAATGAGTATGGAAAGCAAAATGTAAAACCATAAAATGGAAACTAAATATAAAATGCTGCAAAATATAACTGTTACACATGCAATATGGCATGCAATGTACTTTAAATAAAAGAACAGTGATAAAAAGAAAGAAATTAACAATCATACCGAAATCATATGAAAATGAGATAAAACTTGTAAAGATGAAGAAGAAAAAAAAACTATTATATGTCAGTTATTTACATAATTAAGAATCATAAAAAATAAACGTAAAAATGTGAATTTTTTAAAAATCTGAGGACTTTGTCTTTGAGGTAATAAGATAAGATTTACAAATAGAGGATATATGGCACATCATTGCTTTTTAAACAAGACCACCATGGGCTTTTCCTTTGTTCTCCTATTTCATTTGAATTTATTCTGTATAAACTTAACATTCTCTGCCTTAGTATATATATATATACTTGTATGTTTATTTGCTTTTGCTGTGTTTTTTTTAATGAAAATGAAATGAATAAACGAACTGAACTGAACTGAAATATGATCGGGAAAACCTGACTTACTCCATTCATTGGAGTGTAGGTAATTCTGTAAATAAAATGTTTTTTCTCTCCAACGGCTGAAATGTACACATTTCATTTCATGACAAACTCTTCATATGTATTCGAAAATATATATCTGATATATGACGTGATAACTGTGTTGGACTCTATCACAAGTACGGCGCCAAAATCACTTAAAATCAAATTCTCAAGGTGCAACTGTGCTAAAGATGAATGACAAACAAGTACAAGCAATCATACACATAATTGCAACATGAAAACAGACAGAACACTAAACAAAATTAACATCACTTTAGACTCGATTACAACCGCATTACCGCAACAAAGATCACTGAATATTGTAGAATCGCATATGCTTCCAAAATGTTCTTTTGAACCAAATTCATGACCCCTGCATACCAAAACTTTGTATGACCTTTAATTACCTCCAAGCCAACACTTTTAACACCAGCACATAGTAATTTTGCACCGGAAACAGTTCAATAATCTTGGGGGTCAAATACATTTGTGGCACAGGAAAATTATTTGTGTGGCATAAAAAGAGTTGGCTTGTTCAGATATGGCACAGTAAACCGCAGCAAACTAAAAAGCCTCCAGTGTTTGTATGAATGAATAGCAACAAAGGACTGGCGCATATTCACTGAGCTCTGTGTTATAATTAAGATACAGAAATGTGAAGCGAGTTTTATTTTAGTTCATTTTAAAACCAGAGCAGTTTTACCGCATCATATCTGAACATGCCTTTAGATAACAATACATACTTAAAGAGAAGGTTGAGTTCTGGGGAGAGGTGACAAATAATTTGTGAGTGTTTTCATTGTTATCATGCAAGTGTGGAAGAACATTAGAGAAAAGCATGGCTCTTCAAATGCCTTCATATTATAAATATGACATATAACAGCTTAAAAATGAGAACCACATTTTAATGCCACATGTTTGTGTAGTCGCATATCTTTCTGTGTACAATGTTTGTTACTTTTACAAAGACTGGGCCAAATTTCTTATCATTTTGATGATTCCAGAACCTTGCAGTACACACCAATACTTATATGCTACATGATCACCTTTTTTTGATCAATTCCACATCGTTTCTTTCACAATGCAATCGCATAACCAGAACTCAACTTTATCTTTAATGGCATCCCACTCTCCTGCTGTTGGTAGTGCCCAGCAAAGTCGAAGGTCCAATGTATAATCCGCATCGAGAGTATCGGCAACCAGTGATGACGGTGGAGACGGAGCTGATAACAGAAGATAAAAAATTGATGTTAAGCTTTTCAGTGGTATTGATTTATATGCCTGAACCTATGCCAGTTTGTCTATATAGCACTTGCTCAAATGATCTGCCCGATGCACATAACATCATTACTTGAATGGGGCAAGTTAGCAACTGATTTCTGTTTTTGTGCTCCTTTTCTGACTTTCAGGAGCATTCCTAATTTACCAATGCAAAATAGCAAGGCAAATTCTTGCATTTAAATTTCAGGAACATAAATCTGTACATGTGTTACAAAAGAAGACGATAAAAACGATGTTAAAGGAATCCTAACCTCAAGACATTTTTCACTCACCTGTGAGTTGCATCACACTTGTTTCAATATCCTCGTTGGGTGATTCCGAGATGAGGGTGATCGTATACACAACCTCCCTGGAGTAAGCTGCGTGAAGTCAACTTTTCTGTTTATGATATTTTCTGTACGCTGTCCTTCTAACGGGCTGATAGTGACGGAATACTGAGACGCACCACGCACAGCTCCCCAGCTGACTGTGATCGAGGTTGAGGTGATTGACTGATCATCGCCGGGTCAGGAGTATCTTAAGAACAGAGACAAAAGAGGAAACGAATAAACAGTTTTGGTTCAAATTTTTGGCAGCTTGGTGACTAGACCGGTTTACTTACATATTCAGATTGATGGATTCCCTGGGGACCTAGTGAAGAGGTATTCCATTAACCTGTTATTAATGAATGAACTACAATACATGGAATCCAGTCTGAATAAAGTATTTGTTGCTATGTCGGGCAAGTCTTGGTCAAGCCTTCAGGTTGTTCAGATTTTTAAGGAACAAAAGCAACCAATTATATTTAGAAAATAATGGTTTAGTTTTTGTTTTTATGTTTTCAACATTTTTTCTTCAAAAAATGCGGTGAAAATGAAAGAGGAAGGGACAGGGAAATAAAAGATTGATCAACGTCAAAAAGGATGTGAGTAGATCACAGCTGTTGAAGATTTAAGATTAAAGAGAGTTGTTTAAAAAGGGAACTACAATCTGTCTCAATTTAATTACCTGTTGTTACGGAATCTGAGGTAAAATCCATGATGAGGGCCTCACTTGTCAAATCTCGCGTAAACAGAAAGAAGTATGCATTCACGGTTGTAATTCTCCCCAGGAATCAGGTTCTCAAAGGTAGCCTGGTAATTAGCTTGGGCTAGAAGGACTTGTTTCGCTTCACCGTTAGCTGTGATGACAAAGCCATCGTAGCTACTGTTGACTAGAGGCTCAGAAATGAATATGTGTTAGAAGATTGACCTAATGCCAATGGGAACTACCTGTACTAAGCATGGGAATCAGAGAACTCATTAGTCATCTGGTAAAGTTGATCAGAATTGCATTGTGAAAGAGATTCTCATCAGCAACTTTCACATAAAAATCAATTTATAATCAATTTGATTATTGAATTGTAAACACCCCCAAACAGTTAACAACTAAATTTTACATACCCTTACCAAGTTTTTTAATTTTTAAAATCTAATAATATTTAACAAAGGCCCTAATTCAACCAGTCCACCTATCATTCTTGACTTATGGAATAACAAGTGGTGAGAATAATTTAGATGTTGACTGTACGACTGATTCTATTCTTGCCTAAAGTGTGTAAACCAATTTTGTAAGAAAAGCACTTTTAAGTTAGCTTGGCACAAAAATACGTGTCTGGAATGCATAATGCATATTTGTTGAAAACAATAATTTTATGGTATCATAATAGATCCCCAATTTTAGGACATGGAATTGGAGCCTTACAACAACAAACATCATTATATATTTCACATTACAACTTTACAACTACTGTACCTAAGATTTAAATTGACAGCTTTGGAAGAATTTCACAATTTGCTTTCTGTCCACCTTGACATGCAGTCCTTACTACTGAGTACATTAGAGATAAATACTTAGCATCAGGGATAGTACTTACTGATTACATTAAGGGTTGATAAATATTGCAAAACCCTCATTATCCAAATTTTGTCAATAACAATTCGTGTCTTTCGGGATTACCTTTCTTACATCATATAGAATAGAAATAAAAGTGTGAATAGATGCTGCTTATAAGTATCGGCTTGCATGGTGATGTAGATATACAATAGGCTTGGGGTTGCAACATGTGAGAAAGGGGGAGGATTGGGAAGACCTGGAAAGGACTCTCTGTAATCTTTCTTTCTTGAGTGGGTGTAGTCCTGAAAAGGACTTTTGGTAGTCTTGCAAGAGACTGTTGGTTATCTTTCTTGAGCTTATAGTTCTAAGGAGAAATATAGCGCCAGTTGGAGAGGATGGGTAGTAGGAGTGGCTTGACGTTTCAAACAGGTTGACTATCCGTTGTTGACTATAAGCTAAGAAAGATATCCAACAGACTTTTCAAGACTACCAACAGTCCTTTTCAGGATTACACACACTCAAGAAAGATTACCGAGAGTCCTATCGAGGTCTCCCCAATCCTTCTCCCTCTCTCACATGCTGCAACTGCAAGTCTACTGTATAAAAGTTTGAATATGTACCTCTCGTAGTTATTTAATACAGCTGATAGATCCACATCATACCTCTTACCACTGATCTTGTCCATGATTATGATATCTGCAGAGAAGAGTGCCTGGCCTGTCAAACTATGATGCTCTGAGCCATGCCTCCAGCCGATGGGGTGACTGATATCTAGTAATTGGTCACATCTCGACACACGAGATTTGTAGCAGAGAATTCCACTGACACTCTTGTATCATGGATGCCTACGGCTACAAAGACACCTAAAGATTCAAAGACACTTAAAGATTCTGTGGTAAAAAAATTAAGATATCCAAGCTAGTCTTATAACCCTGAGTCTTGTGATGGCAGCGAAACCCACTCCTTTGATTATTCAGTCAATTCTATCTCGACCTTGGTCACATCTTGAATCACGTGATTTGTAGCAGAGAATTCCAATGACGCTCTCGTATCATGGATGTCTACAGCTACAATGTAAAGAAGACACCTAAAGATTCTGTGGTGAAAGAAATTAACATATCGAGCTAGGCGTATAACCCTGACTCTTGTGATGACGGCGAAACCCACACCATTGATCAGTCAGTCAGTTCTATCTTGTAGTTGGTCACATCTTGAATCACCTGATTGGTAGAAGAGAATCCCGCTGATGCTCTCGTATCATAGATGTCTACGGCTACAATCTCAAAGATACCTAAAGATTCTGTGGAACAAGAAATTAAGTTATCTGAGCTAGGCGTATAACTCTGACTCTTGTGAAGGCAGCAAATCTTACACCATCGATCATTCAGTCAGCTTTATCTTGTAATTGGTCACATCTAGAATCACTTGATTTGTAGCCGAGAATTCATCTGACACTATCGTATCATAGATGTCTATGGCTACAAAGACACCTAAAGATACTGTGGTAAAAGAAATTAAGATATCCAAGCTAGACGTATAACCCCGACTCTTGGGAAGGCGCCAAAACCTACATCTCTAGAATCATGTGATTGGCAGCAGAGAATTCCACTGCCCCTACATTGATTTCCTTTCACCCCATTGGTTTTTTTAGGCAGTTTAATATGTGGAGTGTAAAGGAGTCGTACAGAGGAGAACCCTTACTAGTTCTAGTCTGGACGAACTCTTCTGTACTTGTTGTCTGATCAGCGTCGGTTCCACTGCTGGTGTAGACAGTAACCACGTAGGATGTATCAGGGAGCAACCCATCTATGGCTGACACTCGGGTACCATCGCTAGGGATGCGATCCGCATAGATGACCGTCGTGGGGTCATCGGAGAGAGTGTAGGTGACAACGTAGTCATTGAATGAGCCTGTAGCCTGCTGCCAGGTCACGGTGATGGATTGGGGGGTCAAAGAAACCACAGTGAGTCCAGAAACTGGATTTGGTCCTGAGAGGGAACAGAAATCATTAAAAGAACATGATGAACAGGAAGAATCATTTTCAAAGTTCTTCTTCTTGTCAAAAAAAAAATCAATCACAAATTTGTTTTATCCTACCTTCTGAATTTGAATCTTCAGCAACAAACACTACCACCTTTTATCCCAACCTACATGTACATATGTCCCAGACTCCGGACCATGACGTGATATGGCAATCAAGCCTTTCCTTTGTTGCCCAAAACTCTGAGACAATCTTCTCATCGACATTGGAGAGGCCCTCACCATGGATTCATTCACTACAGTTCTGCAAAATCCCAGGGTAAACGGCTGCTACATGTATTTAATCATGTGAACAACACTTAGCCCACTGAATTCTGAGTTCTCTATTTCCCATAGACTTAATAATAATAGTCACACTTGTATAGCCCTTAATACTACTTTTTAAACACTTCACATTGTAATTATTACTACCCCGGTCATTGGATTCACTAGCTATTCCGCACATGATAGTGCATCCGCTCCTAGGGAGTATTCCAGCCAGGTGCCATTTTACAAGCACACACATGCCAATCCAATCACATTAATGTTCGCATCCTACCGAGAACCCATTTATTAGTGGGTGGAGAGTGGCAAATGTAGATTAATGTCTTGCCAAAGGAAAGTGCCGCAGCGGGACTTCAACCCAGAACAATGTGATCCTGTACTAATCCAGGGAAAACCCTGTTCCTATTGCCAATGGGTTAATGGATGAATAGGGACAACCATCACTCACTTGTTCTTTGAGATACAGTCCTAGTCAACGTTGGATCAGAGCCTTCAAAGATGTTATTGATGGTGTACCTAACACCTGGTATCAGGTTCTCAAAGGTATGCATCCTGGGACCCTCCGGAGGTATCTCAGCCACAATTGGGGATTCCTCGCCCTCAGGTAAAGCCTGGAGGCGGTAGTTCTCAAAGTCGATGCTGACGACCTCGCTCCACTCCACTGAGATCGAGTCGGAAGTGAAATCTGTCACTTTCAGCTCGCCTTCGAGGCCCTCATCTGAAAATAATTATAATATAAATCATTAAACAAATCTGGAAAGTTATTAAGTCATTAATTGGTGCATGCCTGGTGTGATGTAATGCGATATTGAATTTTGCGCAAGCTGCAGGAACAAAGAAACACGTATATCAGAACTAAATTGGATTTACATGGGAATTCATTTCATTCGATTTTTAAGTGGACATATTCACACCTACTGTTAGGTACTACTACAAAGTATCCGGAGCCCTAAACGCAAAGTCTTTGCGAATAAGCTTAGCTGGCTAAGCCGAAGCTGCAGCCACAGCATAAGCCGCCTTAAAATCTTCCGTTAGCGGTATCCCCCTCGCGGGAGTATCCGAGCGAAAGAAACTCGTACCCCGGACTTCTTCTGACTGGGTTGGAGCGTAAGTTCCAGGAAGGTACTTGGCAAGCAACGCCTGGGCGTCTGCCGCCAACCCCCGCGGTACATACTAGCCACTGATTCTGAATCAGAATCCGCATCCAGGGCCTCAAAACCTGCGCTGTTGAGAGCCTGGCCCCAAGGGAGCGGGCAAACCCACGGAATGTCTAACTCCTCCCCCGGGAGGGGCGCCAAGCGCCGCCAGAATGTGAGGAGCCGCACGAGTCAAGTGAGTAGGCAACTGCCTAGACTGCTCGTACCCAGGCGAAGCGCCTGAAAACACCGGAGGACGAGAACCGGGGGCAGGACCGGCCGAACCGGCTACCCTACTCGTTAATTCGACGTCCGGAGCCGGTAAACCGGAACTGCAACGATACGGATATCCAGAACGAACCAAAGAATCAGATAGAACCGGCAAACCGGATCGAACCGAACCAGAACCGGGATGAACCGGGAAACCGGAACCGGGTTGAACCGGGAAATGGAACTGGATCGGCTTGGAAAACCGGGTTCGGAACCGAAACCGAGACCGGGACCGTCCAGCAAGCCTGTATCAACCAGATCTAACAGATCCGGGAAAGTCCCATCTCCGACCGACGAATACGGATCGGAAAAAACCGGATCGGTATTCGGGTCGTCCATGTCCATAGACCGGACCTAGTCAGGGGGCAATGACACCCGCTCTTCTCAGCGAACATCTTCAAATATTGAAGTAGTTCTGACTGATCAACCGAAGGGGAGGTAGCAGGAGCCTCCGCAGAGACCACGCTTCTCTTCCCCTTGGGCTTAGACTTTGGTTTCGTAACCGCTGTTACGAGGTGGGACTTCTTGCGGATGGGAACCGTCGGCAAGAAAGCCCCCACCTGAGCATTGTCAGACGTACACATGACGGGAGGGTCGGACAGTCTCTTACGACTTCCCACCTGTCGGAGACGGGAGGAGGCCGGCTCCTGAGGATTCAAGCTAGTCTCGAGTACTGCAGAATCGCTCAAGTTGTTGCACGTGTCACTAGCGGGAGTAAAGCTAGTGATCGGGTTCCGAGTGTCAGTGGCCGCAATGGCGACACTCTTCCCCAGAGCATGAACATCAGAGGCCGGCAGACCAATGAAGCCCTTCTCTATCGTGCGTTGGGGGATAACGATTGGTAAACCGATCGCCTCCTTGCTGGGACCACAGGTCCCAACAATGGCTGTCTTACCGAGCCCGACAGAAGTCGAGCCGGTAAATAGAGACGAGCCTGTCCGAGAGACGCTAGTAGCGCTCCCTAGCTAACCTGCCACCACACTAAATGTAAGAGTGGTCGGCTCGTCAAACACCCCTCGCGTAGCTGCACCAGCTGGGCGAGAAACATGAGTACCAGGCTCCGACGCACATCACGAACCTGAATACACAAAAAGTTAACAAAGAGAAACACCAGACAAAAGGAGCGAGCAAGATTAACAAACTCCACGCTCACCAATTTTTCCAGCCAAACAGTTTCAAATAAAATGTTTTTATATCAAACTAAACCCAAAGCATGCACGAAAAATAAATCCAACAATCACGAACAAACAGTAGGCAGCACCGCTGAAGCAGTGAACCACGAAGCGAAACGAACTGAGTTGGAACAAAGGGCAATGAATAAATTACTCGCCAACCCAACCAAAGGCCGTAACGCACAGACCCAACGCCCTAACCAGCGGCGTAACGAAGCCTGTATTTACAGTCGTGAAAAAGGAAATATGCGGTGCAGAAATGAAACTCAAATTTACGCACAATGGTTGGATAGGAGCTATATCAAATGAGGGAAAAACTAATTTTCAAGTTTTTCTAATACAAGGTTCACTAGCAAATACAGGATATCTTTCATGAAAGATATCTGGAAAAATAAAAATAAAACGTTTTCCATGTCATTTCAATACAAGTTTTAACAGCAGAGGCAATATGGTAAAAGAATAATGCTCACTGCACAATAATAAATCTAGATTGTATACATACCTGTATTAAACATGACTGAGAATGGTGTGCTTGATGTAGCATCTTCACCGGTCCCAGACCACGTTACCACGGTAACTGTATATTCAAAATCAGGGAACAATCCTGATAGGGTAAGGGTGCGCGGTTCATCTGCCCGTACATAAGTGCGTCTTGGAGACTTGCCATTGGGCGGATCATACGCCACTTCGTAATACGACACAACACCAGGGGCGCTATTCCAGTTGAGTGTGATATTGGTTGATGTAGTGAGGGACGACAGCAACTGGGTGATAGCATTCGGCCCTGTAAACAATCAAGAATATTAAACAGTTGGAAGGGAGGCTCCTTACAAGCTTTCATTATGAATTTCATTGTAATGGGTTTGTTCAAATTTTTTCCTGTCTGCTTCTCTGATTTGTCTACGTTCTTTTACAGTAGATGTCTATTAACTCTTTATGCGCCACTTAAAAAAAAACCCTGTGCCACATTCTTTTAGGGTCACACATTTCGAGGGAATCTTTATTGACTCTGCTGAATCAAGAGGCTATAACTCTTCACTGGATGATCATGATGAAAAATATTGTGCAGCAAAGTTGTAGACCGGAAAACGTGCTTTTCGATGAACCTACATTTGTTATATTTTGAATTTTTTTTTTTATAATAATCATAATTATATAATGTTTAATTTTTCTTATTTACAGCAGTTTTTTATCCCTCTAGAATTTCTTATTTACCAATGATAAGACATCTTCAAATCGAATCTATTAGAAAGGTGGACTTCTTACCTTTCTTTACATACCTTGCTCAAGTATTCTAACAATTCAGAAGGTTAGTATTTAGGTTGTTGAAGAAAAGAAGTTCAATAGGGAGAGACTTGAAAGTACCCCGCTCAGCCACCCTTGACAATGGGCTAATCTGCCCATTGAAATCCCTATTACCCCAGGTTATTGTCAATGTCCGGCTTAGCGGGGCATGAAAAGGGACGTCGTCATGGTGGGGATGTTTTTCTTTGTTGTGCCATGATAAGTCAATAAGAAATAAGAGAATGTTATTGATTTTGCCCACTGGTATGAGCATGTATACATGGTATAGGCATAATATATTATATGTGATATACATGACATAATCAGCATCTTATTAAAATGTCTCATTATGAATGTTCACCGCATCTGTTCTCTCACCTTCTTTACCCCTCAATAAAATTGATTTCAAGTACATTTATCACAGCCATAGATATACAAAGAAAGAATGAATCAATCTTAAAATATAAACTATATTGCATTGTTTTCCATTTACTTTATTGTGAGAGAGCTTATTATCAGAAATGATTGACGAGTGGAGTATGCAATGAATAAAATGTGGAGAACAGACGTGAGAGACATTATGAGAGAGAAATAGTGATATGAAATGAAAGGACTTTACTGTGAATAAAGATTATAAGAGAAAGAGATAAAGATGACGGCAAGACAGGATACATATTGATACGAAAATAACAATAATAATGAGATAGAGATGACGGAAAGAAAAAGAGTAAACACTGATAGCATAAGAATGAATAAAGATAATAAGAGAAAGATATACAGATGACGGCAAGACATAGGGTACATAATTATAGATAGGAAAATGATAATAATAATTAGATAGAGATGACGGAAAGAAAGAGAGTAAACACTGATAGCATAAGAATGAATAAAGATAATAAGAGAAATATATAGAGATGACGGCAAGAGATAGGATACGTATTGATAGGAAAATGATAATAATAATAAGATAGAGATGACGGCAAGAAAGAGAGTAAACACTGATAGCATAAGAATGAATAAAGATAATAAGAGAAAGATATAGAGATGACGGCAAGACATAGGGTACATAATTATAGATAGGAAAATGATAATAATAATAAGATAGAGAAGACGGAATCAAAGAGAGTAAACAATGATAGCATAAGAATGAATAAAGATAATAAGAGAAAGATATACAGATGACGGCAAGACATAGGGTACATATAGATAGGAAAATGATAATAATAATGAGATAGAGATGACGGAAAGAAAAAGAGTAAACACTGATAGCATAAGAATGAATAAAGATAATAAAAGAAAGATATAAAGATGACGGCAAGACAGGATACATCTTTCTTTCATTAGTTTTATTCATTCTTATTCTATCACTGTCTACTCTCTTTCTTGCTGTCATCTCTATCTCTTTCTTTCATTATTTTTATTCATTCTTATTCTATCACTGTCTACTCTCTTTCTTGCTGTCATCTCTAGCTCTTTCATTAATTTTTATTCATTCTTATTCTATCAGTCTACTCTCTTTCTTGCTGTCATCTCTATCTCTTTCTTTCATTATTTTTATTCATTCTTATTCTATCACTGTCTACTCTCTTTCTTGCTGTCATCTCTATCTCTTTCTTTCATTTTTTTTATTCATTCTTATTCTATCAGTCTACTCTCTTTCTTGCTGTCATCTCTAGCGTTCAGGTTGTGGAGATCCCGCACGCGAAATGCTACGAGTGGGACTAGAGGGAACACTTTCATCACTAGAGTCTTCGTCACTGCTCGATTCGTCGGAATCAGAGTCCATGCTCCATGCTTCCATAGTAACAAGATCTCGAGCCTCCTCTACACTAAACACACGTTGACGTTTCCTAGCAGGTGCCATCGTAACATCAGTAAAAAAAATCCAAAGAAAACCGCTAAATACACGGTAATTTCGAATGTAACACTATGAAGAAAAACAGTTTACCGGAAAGCGTGCGATGTATACAATGTAAACAATAGTGAACGCAACGCGTGGCTACACACTGCGAGCGGTATTATGAATGTCTAATTGACTCGTATACATCTGTGCAAAAATGCGAAGTTGGCACGCCTACGTCCGTGCAAATCGGCGAACAAAGCAAACAAAGAGTTAAGGCCTTACTGCACTACTTATAGCTACAAGCGCCCTTTATATAGCAAACAATGCCTAATCTGTGCCGGTTGGTTCCCCATGATGCTCTCTTTCTTCTGTCAATTGAGAGCTGTTTGATGAGATAACCAGCTGTCACTGACCTTGCAGGGAGGTCTAATTCCCCCTGGCCAAATTAGTACAGATGGGCTTTAAAGGGAAAGTCCACCCCCAAAATAAGTTTGTTTCGATAGAGGCAGAATAATAAGAAAATCAGGTGAGTGAAAGTTTGAGCAAATTCTGAATGAAAATAAGAAAGTTATGAATTATTGAAGTTGTGATCAATCAAATACAAATTGGCAACTCTGTGACTTATTATACGAGCTCTCCTTCATTTGCTTTGTGCATAATATTCCATAAAATCATGTTTTCTTCGTTATTGATGACGGTATATATATTTGTTCCTTGCAGGGGGAGTATAGAAACATATTTGCAATTATTATATTTAGGGTGCATGTATGGTTGAAATTTTTCTTGAGGGAAAATGAAAATTTTAGATTTTTTTAGTACTGAGCAAATGGAAGTTGAGCTCGCATGATACGTCATAGAGTTGCCAATTTGTGTTTGATTGATCACAACTTCAAAAAATCCTAACTTCCTTATTTTTAATCGGAATTTGCTCAAACTTTCACTGACTTGTTTCTCTCATTTTTCTACTCCTATTAAAACTAACTTAATTTCAGGGTGGACTTCCCCTTTAAGATGGATTTTCCTTCAAATTTGCCATGTGAATTTAGGCCGAGATTTCAAAATCGTACTTACGAGTTCTCTGTGTGATCTCAACGTTGAGGTCGTTATCACCATTCTGTATTCTAATTGTATAGAGCTCCCCAGCAGTCAGTGAATCCAGAGTGTACTCAGCATACACGATTTCTGGTAAAACAGACAGAGTTCTCTGTGTCTGTTGTGTTTCATGTGTAGGTTTGTAGCTGATGAAGAAAGACAAGGAATTCAAATCGGTTGTCAGCCATACCAGGTTGATGGTGGTAGTCGTCGTTTCACGAACGTCCACGGTTGCGGGGAGTTCATCTGGTTTGAATTAGATAATAATAATAATAATAGCTCACATTTATAATGCGCCTAATACTACGTTTCTAGGCGCGGAACATATTATTACCCCGGTCATCGGATTCAGGCTTACCCGCACACAAGGTATGAATTACAAATTTCTATAGAGACTAAAGAATGACATTTATAATTAGTGCTAATATGGCTTTATAGATGGAAATAACATTAATAACAAAAAGAAATGAAAAATTAAACAATGATAATATTTATTACACAATAATAAAAACAGAAACAACTAGATGGACGTTCGACTGCACGCAGTCGAAAATGATGCCTCCGCCATGGAGCAATTTTACAAAATAAAACGGAAGCAATTTTAAAAATTCAAGTTTGATTGTAATCTACTAAAAGGTTCTCAGAATATTGTGATTACAAGCTATTTTTCATATACATGTTTGACCCTTTGATCTAGAGCCTCATGACCCTTAAATCTAATCAGTTCATGGCTCTGCAAGATACATATGGACGGAGGATCCGAAAAGATAGTGACTCCGGCTACTTTGTAGTGGATGTGTAAATATCTACTGGGAGGCATCACAAAATCATGAGAAATAACATGTCTTGCCAATTTCAAAAGATCCCTTAATACATAGTATTACTTCATTACTCATCAGTGCAATGTAATTCACCATTTTGTGAATGTATGCACTTTTTCCCATGGTACTTTCTGTTTCTAGCGCTCCTAAATAATCAATATTATTATTATAATTATTACACCCACATGTGTAAAACAGGAAGGTTGTGTCTTCGCTTCTTTTGTCTCCACTGATAGCGGTTATTCCAACTGTATAGCCCTTGCCAGCTGCCAAGTTCAGGATTTCGATACTGGTCATGACGCCAGTGATGTTGACAGGAAGCTCATCCCCATCCACACTGCCCTCGTCTGCGGGGTCAAGGGTCACTTCGTAGAGTCCACGGATACCCTCGGGTTGGTCCCATTCCAGCGTCACAGCGCGAGGACCGAGGGAGCCATCCATGATGCGCATCTCTGCGATGGCGGCCGGATCTGTGGAGGCAAGGTAATAATAATAATAATAATGTTTTATTTACCCAGGGTAGCCACTTTAGTTATGAAACTGCTCTTCCAGTGGGCCCTGCATAACATAATGTGTTATTACTACCCTTCTCCAATCTAATATGCTGAGCGCCTAGCTAGAAGGCAGAAGGTCACATTGTTATAAGTCTTTGGTATGACTCAGCCAGGGTTCGAACCCACGACCTCCCGTTCATGAGGCGGGCGCTCTAACCACTGAGCCACCATAATATTCTAGACTGACTGCCGATGGGAGTGTGGAAGCACAGACTCTATAAACCTGATAGTCAAAACTGGATTTATCACATTTTATTCTTCAAACATTTATGTGTTTCGTTTTATTGTATTGCTAAATTGTTCTAATAAAGCGTCATGTCTCCGTAAACAATATGCATGGTTATGAAATATGCTGATGTGTTTTTCTTCTGAATTCCTTATAAAAATTTCTGGTGTCAAATACGATGTGGGCATACCCTATTTTCATGCATCTGATTACAATTTGTAGGGCTCTGCATCCAAAGTAACTGACCCAAACATTAAAGTGTGGATTGCTTTTTTTTTAATGGTTTAAGCTGAGGTTGAGTATCAGTCATGCCATTACATTGTGATCAAAACTTGAATTAATTGGGAGAGGTTACGTATATTATATGTAGTAGATGAGAATGATTGTGTATGAGCTTTTGAAATTAACATAGATGGTAACTTTGACCGTCACTATCAACTAACATATGGCAACATCACTCACAGCAATGCAAATTAAAGCTTCCATGTATTACCATTAATGGCAAAGTTATCATCAGTGCTAAGTTTTTTGCAACAGGGTCCTGGTCATATTTTGAATGTAGGAGGACAGATTCTGAAGAGCAATCATTTCCAAAGAACGCTTTGAATCACTAAAACTGATAAAGGGGCTTTATCTGCGATATATTGAAATCAATGCAGGGAAAATGAATGAAAATGACACGAGAGTCCCTCACCTAATCTGAACGAAATTCTTTCACTTGCATGGCTTGTTGGGTACGAGAACATGGAGCAGCTTGTGACAAAAACCGTGTACTCCTGGCCCGGATCTAGACCGTAGAACCGGGCAGATCGGATGCTCCTGTCTACAGGAAAACTCTCCTGCTGCCTGTTTGCCTGCGCCTCGTATGGTTCATACATGACACAGTACTGTTCAAAGGCCTCGGTGTCCAGGTCTTCCCAGCTCACTGTGAATTCTGTGTTGTCTTTAGGGGTTACGGCCAGACTGAGAGTCTGGGCAGATGTAGCTGGGATAAGAAATGAAAATGACAAAGCAGTCGCTTTTTATTATCATTGTAAGGACCCACACAAGACAAAAGTGGTCTTACATGTTTGATGACTTGAGCTGCACTGCTAGATTTCAATACAACCTCAAAATGGCTGCCAAGATGGCTGACATCCAGTCCATCCAAACAATAATAAATTAATAACCAATCACAAGATTGGACAATAAGTAAGTAACCAATAGAAAAGCTTGTAAAGGTAGAGTGCCATGTGTGCTGGGTTGAATAGCTAAGAGATAGGAAGAGTGTGTGTGTGTGGTGCTATAGCAGGTAATGTGCATGGGGATGAATGAATAGGGACAGAACAATAGAAGCCAAGAGCTAGTAGACATGAGAGAATGAATCACTATGAATATGACTGACAAAGAAAGTGGACAAAATATACAGTTCCTCAAGTAGACAAAGGAACATCCTAGCTTCAATGCTATTATGTAAAAGGGTGAATATGCATGTGACACCTGTTCTACACATTTTTACATAATTATAGCAGTGACTGGATGTTCCTTTGTCTACCTGAGGAACTGTATATTTTGTCCGCTTTCTTTGTCAGTCATGTCATAGTGAATGTAGGTTAGGAGTGCGCTTAGCATATCGGAGTGGAAAGCTAAATGTACAGTGTAAAATAAACAAGTAACCACTTGGATCAGTGAAATTAAAACCTTACATCATTATTACCGGTATTATTATCATCATCATCAGTATTATATCTACTGTTATTCTGCTTGTTCCTCTTCTTCTCCTTCTTCTTCTTTTTATCGTTATTATTATTAGTAGTACCAGTAGTAGTACATGTAGAAGCATTATCTTTACTATTATCATCATTATCATTATTATAATCATTATTATATACCTCTCTTTAGTATGTTGAATAAATCTGGTCATCTGATTGGTAAAAAATTGGATTCATGATTTTAGCCATGCCTACCTACCGGTCAAAAGTTTTTTTAAAAGATGCCTGTTGCCCCGGGTAATGGGCTGCATGAATAAATTTTGCTGAGATCCCCATTGGTTTATTTGTACAAAGTTTCTTTGTCCTGAATGATCGTAACATTCAACCTTTTTCAGGCAACTTTCCAGTGAAGATTTACAGCTAATGTCTCAGATTTTCTGTGTTGTTTCAACTAGTCTTTACTAAAAAAAAAGGATAAGGTAAAAACTCTTTGTAGATTTTGTTGTGAATTTGGTATATAAAAGATATATGGACTGCTTTAATATTTGAAGCATAGCTATTTCTATAATGGCTCTCGGGGACGTTACATCCCGTCCTCAGGGTTATAGCAGGATGTAACGTCCCCTTGAGCCTATATAAACAGTGATGCCTCTCATAGCAGTCAATATATCCATATTATTATTAGTAGTAGTACCTTTATTATTTTTATCATCAACATCATCACTATAAGTGTTATTACTATTATTATTATCATTATTATTACTAATGATTAGGTCTGGATCCCCAGGGCCTGGGAGGCAACTCATAATAAAAGAATTGAAATGCAGGGGAATTGCCTGAAGCTTAATTGGGGGTTATTTGCCCCTGAATTGGTTGCCTTGATTCTTGCAACTGTATCTAGAGAATCGTAACTGTGACGGCCTGTTCCAACTTGCCCTGAAAATTAAGCTGCTGCTGTTTACTGTATAACTGTGGTTTTCCTTAGTGTGAAAATGAACGGCGAGTGGGGATTAAAACTAGATCAAACTTCGACTGCGTGCAGTCGAAAATGATGTCTCCGCCAAAGAGCGATTTCACAAACCAAAACAGAAGCAATTTTTCCAAATTCAAGTTTAATTGTCATCCATTTACAGGTTCTCAGAATATTGTGAGTACAAGCTATTTTTCATATACATGTATGACCCTTTTATCTTTGACCTCATGACCCTAAAATCTAATCAGTTCTTTTGCTTTGCAAGTTACATACATGTCTTGAGTATGAAGGTAATCCGTCCATCGGTTCTAATAATAACGCGATCACAAGCTATTTTTGCATATATGAGCCCTGTGACCTTTGACCTCGTGACCCCAAAAATCTAATCAATTCATTGGCTCTGCAAGATACAAACATGACCTAAGTTTGGCAGGAATCCATCAATAGGTTCTTAAGATCACGCGATCACGAAAACGGGTTGTACGTACGAATGGATGGACAACCCAAAAACATATTGCCTCCGACTACTTTGTAACGGAGGCATAAAAAGTAGCTGCACAAAATAAAGGTCTTATATGCGTACATAATATTGGAGTGTTATAAAATACAGAAAAGTGGAGCTTAAAATGAGTCATTAAAAAAACCACTGTGGTTTATTATCATCATTATTATCATTATTCTCATAACTATTATTATCAATATTATTATTATTATTATTATAATTAACATAACTACATATATTAATGTTATCATCATCACTATTCTTCTTCTTCTCCTTCTCCTTTTTCTTCTTCTTCTTAGTATTATCACTATTACTCTTACTATTACTAAAGTATTTGGAATGTGACTGGGAGAGGAAAAGTTAACTAAATCATGTGTGAACAAACTGAGCAAGTCTATCCCTTCTTGGCCTCAAAGAAACCATTTTGATGTGACTTTGTCAAATGGATACTTACTCGCCCTGGTTAGCTCTGAACGGCTTGGTAGTGATTTCCAAATATTCACTATCGTGAAGAAATACTCAGTCAGAGGTGTCAGGTTGCTGAATGTCACAGACGTTTCCGATGATGATACAGTGTGGGGAGATGACGGCTGTCCCCCGGTTATATTGTAGGTGATGACATAAGTCTCGCTCCCACCCTCTGAAGGTGGATCCCAACTGACTATTATACTCTGTGCTGCCACCATCGTGGTTCTTAAGTTTGTTGGCGGATTCGGAACTGCAGTAAAACATAATCAGTAGTGCAACAGGGGGTGTTTCACCAAACTTGTCATCAGTGAACAAATGACAGTTGTTGTTATAAGCTACTGAAATCCTTGCATCTGATTGGTTATCAGCAGATTTATCACTGATATTTTCTTTGTATCCTCGAATGTATTTATATATTGGTTATGTTGTTTGTATATGTACGTGACTCGCCAGTGGAGGACGAATTTCTGTATTTTTTTAAATCAGACAATAAATTATCTTGAATCTCGTATTTGTCATTTGTCATTGAAAAAAGGCTTTAATTGTGAAACGGGTCCCAGGTCTTTTAGCTGTTACAGTGCCATGGGTTTTGCTTGAGAGAGATACATGTACATGTATTTCCAAAACATGAACAGTGCTTACTTTCCAAATGCCTGCACTACGACAAAATGTTGTGAACAGAGGTTGATGCATAACTAATACTATTTCAAATGATACAAAATATTCCTACTTCATGTAGCTGATTTCATTTATCCTTTGAAATATCAATATATACATGAGTGTTTAAAAGTGAAAAAATCAAACTGTCCTGGTTGTAAATTTTCTATAGCTTCCTAATATTACCTGTAAACTGGATTTCCTTTAAAGAACAGAGCATATAAATGTATCTAGCAGGAATCTCATGGTGTTATCTGTACCAGGAGCTAGATTGTATTCTTTGAATTATCAGTGTTTGAAAGTGAGAAAATCTATTCTGGTTATGAAGATGTGAGTTGGCCGGCCTAACAGTAATGTTAGCAGTACATCAAGCTTGCTGTCTCTGCCTACAAATATAACCCTGATCCGGCCTAGGTTCTAAATTGAGCCACGTCTTCTGGATGGTGATGTTAAAAGTCAATCCCTAAATCATAAATAACCATAGTGATTGAATTTTTTTCTTTCTTTCAATTAATTAAAATAATTTATTGATACACCTATGTAAAAATTGAAAGACACCCACACACACACCGACACAAACTGGGATTGAACTTTAAGAAGGTTTCTACACATACCTGTGAACTGCATCTCCTCAAGTGCAGCGTATATACCTGGCTGGACACCAATGGTGTATTGTGTACCAGGGGTCAAGTCGGTGAAGGTGTAGGAATTAGGGTCAGTTGATTGAACAGTCACGTTACCAGACCCTCCCTCCAATGCATCGTAGGAGAGAATGTACCTAGATGGAATGGAACAAACAAAACAGTTTGCATAATAATGACTGACAAATGCAGTATATATATCTTATTTCCTTAAATACACTTGTTTATAATTCTCTCTCTCTCTCTGGTGCTCTGCTGAACACAGGGGTGATAGTGAGCGCACCAAAAAAGGTTTTGGTGAGATGTTAAAGAGTTTCAAGCAAGTCACAGAAAAACAGCAACCTGCCCCCTAATTTCGAACCAGATTTACATCGATCTCAGTAGTCCAAGAGCCTGCTTGAATTTCTTTGACAAAAATGACCAAGTGTTTTGTTTTAATTTTTGGATAAAACATCCTCAGAGATGTCTGAAAAGTGATGTCTTGTGTGTTGTGGGTGGTGGAGCGTGATTTCAGAGGTCAATGACCTTTATTTGACCCTGATTTCGCCTAACAGATGTTTTTTACATGTCATTTGTAAAAAAGAGCCTCAATTTTAATGAATTTTGTGTCTAACGAAAGATAATGAAATTATCTATCACATGATATGAATATTTATAATATTTGATGATATTTTGAACCTTCTTTAGGGTTTAAAATGTAATTTTTTGACTTTTTTCACTAAAATCATAATTTATCACTTTTTGTTCGTATCTGTAAATAAAGAGGAAAGAATGAAAATCCTAGAGAATTACTGTAAAAAAATGCATTTATATTCATTTATTACACTGTGAAAATTTCATATTCATTACTTCTCTAACTAAAAAGTTATTGACTTCCAAAGATAACACTCCCAGTGCCAACAAGATCCTGTAATCAGAAAAATGTCATGCGCCCTCTATTGGCCATTCCAAGATAGTTCATGTTCTGTGGCTGGTTCAAAGTCTTGTGAACTGGTCAAGTGTGAATCAACTTCAAAATATATCATTGAATTTGGTGACTATGGACAGATTACATCCTTATCTATCCAATAATACCAATATCTTAGAAAATGTATGATTTTACTCCTATTTTGGGGTTCAAAACATCAAATTTTGATGGGGACAGTTGTTCATTTTTTATAGTTCTTTACAAGTAGTCAGGTCAATATACGGTAAAAAACACGCCAACCCCAAAAAATTGCAACAAAAGGTTTTTTCAACGGTTTCTAGTAGTATTCGACCTCAGGAATAACATACTAAAAGTAGACCAAAATCGAAGGTTCAGAAAGCTGTTATTTTCAAGATGGCGTCCAAGATGGCCGCCGATACCTAGAAATGGCCATAAATCACTTATTATCCATCCTAGAGACATAATTTTGGTGTCTTTCCCATGGTTTCGGGGGTCAAAGAATCCATTGAGACAAGTAAGAATGGTTTGTGATGGTCTACGAAACCCCCCAAATCCAAGATGGCGTCCAAAATGGCCGCCATAACATAAAAATGGCCATAAGTGACTTATTATCTATCCGAGAGACATAGTTAGGGTGTCTATACTATGGTTGTTGGGGTCATAGAATCCATTAGGATAAGTTAGAACGTTAAGCAGTGGTTCAGGAAACCACAAAATCCAATATGGCGTCCAAAGGGCCACAAAACCACTAAGATTTCTCAATAGAGGGCGCCCTTAATAAAGAGGAAATGAACTTATAATGTTTCTGTCACCCTTATGGTGTCATCGATCCCATCCCACCCCCCCCCCCCCCCCCCCCCCAGCAAGAGGGTCAATTCAATTTTTGACACGTCATTGTCAACGCTGAGGGAGTGGCCGAGGGAGGGGGGAGTGACAAAGACAATGCAACAACTTAGTAATATTATCTAGACACACATTCATAATACTGTAAGGTTTTAATTTCAATGATCCAAGTGGTTACTTGTTTATTTTACACTGTACATTTAGTTTTCCACTCCGATTACTAAGCGCACTCCTGACCTACATTCATTCTCTCATGTCTGCTAGCTCTTGGCTTCTATTGTTCTGTCCCTATTCATTCATCCTCATGCACATTACCTGCTATAGCATCAAACACACACACTCTTCCTATCTCTTAGCTATTCAACCCAGTACACATGGCACTCTACCTTTACAAGCTTTTCTATTGGTTACTTACTTATTGTCCAATCTTGTGATTGGTGATTATTGTTTCATGGACTGCATGTCAGCCATCTTGGCAGCCATTTTGTGGTTGTAATAAAATCTAACAGTGCAGCTCAAGTCATCAAACATGTAAGACCACTCTTGTCTTGTGTGGGTCCTTACAATACCTACCACAATTACAAATGTTTAAAACCTCGTGTTGTTCATGTCATCTTATAGCGCATACACATGCAAATCTTCATGTTCCTATTTTGATGAGGAATGTACTTTAGTAAGGAAAAATCATCTTCTGCTTCACTACCAAGTGACTCGTTATATGGATTGTGGCATTCATCAAGTTGGCAAGGTCCACACTGTTACATGGTAGTACGTAACATATGCAGGTACAGCAAGGTGTGCTACAAGCAGTACATGAGTTGCAATGAATCAACTTAAGAAGATTACTAGGTACAGCCTCCGTATTCAACATTATTGTCCTCAAATTTCCAGCCCCAGTATGTGACGTCCATGTCTTATAATTCACTCTCCATCCATGCCATGACTTGGTAGTATGTTCTGAGGGAGTGAAATTTGGTGGAGGCTGGCGTAGGAGGGAGTCGCATTGGAAATTTTCTTGACAAGCAAGTTGTATCGTAATGATGCAACTGAGTCATTTCAGCTACAGCAGCAACCAAACATGAAAGACATTGCTTTGATACCAAGTTCCTCAATTAGTTCCTGTGGCTGACTTAATTGGAAGAAGGAAGAACTGGATTCTTATTTGGGGCTGCATTTCACAAGCTTCTGGAAGACTGCTCTCTTTCCGATTCCGAATATCCTGGAAGTCGAATCGCAACCAGTGTAGGCATGTCGAAAAAGTAGTTGTGAGCATAGATCTTTCCCCAGGTCCACTTTCAACGTACTGATTAATGTTATACACCTTCGGAGCCTTGCGTTGCTGCATTGTAAGAGTGGAAATAAAGTTCTCTGCTATATCTACGTCCGCGTTATGCAAGAGTAACACCAATAGGTCAGTGCCTTCTCAAATCAGGGTAGTAGACTGACGACGAAAAGAATTCACTGCAGCTTTAGCAATATGTACATCTGCATCTGCAGGGAAAAAGCTGTCAGAGGCAACGAGAGCAACAGCTGACAGAGAAGGATGGCGTAAACTTGTGATGGCCACAGCAGCGCAGCTAGCGCCACCTGACTGAAGAATAAGACATCTGCATCCCCGGATACATTGCTGACGGTGCAATTACTCTTCCTCAGTTCCTCACTAATGAGATTCACGAGTCCCTGCTTTATGCAGTCTCATGATAAAAACTCATCCTTCTTGCCTGAGAATACTGTGTCCATATTGAATCTGACAACTGGATGGGCATTCTGCCTACGTCGCTGGTGTGTATCATCATTAATTGACGGCCCTCCACCATAGCCGTCAAAAACTACATTTGCAGAACCATACAGTGGGGGGAGGGGTTGTGAAATCAGGATATGATCGTGCTATTCTGACAAAGCTGTCTCCTGTCTTCCATGGTATCCGATGCACCAAGGAACCACCATCAAGGACATACTGGTCTGTGTTCTTTCACGGCTTCACCCGACACTTTACTTGCATGATCGGTTGTAACATGAGCTAGCTGAGGCTTCTTAGCCTTCCGAATGACATTCCTAGCCCCGAAAAGTGCAGGTAGGAACTGTAATGTTATGAGCTGAAGTTATGCAGCACTCCTAATTTGAATATTACTTACACCTGTATGTGCTCATTGTTTAACAGCCATGCACATTCATTCAGAAGCAACCATGCAGAAAGCACTCTTCAACACAGTAGGCCTACTCTTGGCACACAGAGTGTGTGATGTATTTAATGAGTAATTAACGATGCACATACACTGCCATATGTACTGTACATGTGAGAGTGGTAAGTTGCACTTGACCACTAGCATGCTCAGCATAAGCATGATGTTTTAGTTACACCAATAAACTCCTGACCCTCAAGCAAAGATATGTGGAGTTTTATTACTTTCTGGACCCACCTACATTTAGTGAAGTACTAACCAAGAAGTCTACATAACAAACCCACTATTTTTTACATGGTGGCAAGCGGTGAGCTCAAAGCTCATCACCTCTGCTACTTCAAGTTCCCCCTTTTTTGACTACCAGGAACTGTTGAAACAGCAAAGCAAAGCAGCAATTATGGTTTGCAGGTACAATTTGTACTTTCGAAATCTCTCCCAGAGTCGTAGCTTTGGCTTTCCTTTTGAACGAGATTATTAAAACGGCATATTGGAAGGCTGCTGAGCTATAATCATCGATGTACCCCAGAATTGCCCACTGAAAGGGAATGACTTGCAATTAGGTTGCTTCCAGACCTTCATGATTTTGCTGGAATCAATCAGTACCCTGATGGAAGGAACTGGACTTCGCATAATCCTTAGAACAGATAGCAGGGAACTATAATTCCACTCTTACAATCGACAGCCAAGGCTCCGAAGGTGTAGAACTGTAAGCAGTTGAAAGTGGACCTGGGTACGGGATCTGTGCTCCCAACTACTTTTTCTGGATGCCTACACCGATTGCGATTCAACTTCCCGGATATTCTTAATAGGAAAGAAAGCAGTCTTCCAGAAGCTTGTGAAATGCAACCTCACTTTGGAATCCTGTGCTAGTACTTTCCTTCTACCAAGTCAGCCAAAGTAACTAATTATAGAGGAACTTGGTATCAAATCAATGTCTGTCATGTTTGGTGGCCGTTGTAAAGACTCAGTTGCATCATTACGATACAACTTGTTCGTCAAGAAAATTGCCAATGCAACTCCCTCCTACGTCAGCCTCCACCAAATGCACTCCCTCAGAACATACTACCAAGCCCGGATTGGGAGGGGGGGGGGGGGAGGGGGGATTAGATTATAACCCCCTACCTATTTTTAGGGGTCATTTTTCTCGAAGTTAAGCCCACTTTTCACAATTTTCACAATGCAAACACCAGAAAATTTTGAAAACACAGACCCATGTTTAGGGATTCTTGGTGAAAAAGTGACTCATTAGAGCGGCACACGCATGTATGTCTTAATATGTGAGTACCCCCCCCCCCCCCTTTCTCTGGCTACCAAGTCATGGCATGGATGAAGAGTGAGAGAAAATAAACGTCACAGACTGGGGCTGGAAATTAGAGGATGATCTGGTTCCACTAATATCAAATACGGAAGCTGCACCTAGTAATCTTCTTAAGTTGATTCATTGCGACTTCTGTACTGCTTGTAGCACACCTCCCTATACCTGCATATGTTACGGACTGCCATGTTACAGCGTGTGTGTGGACCTTGCCAACTTGATGTATGCCACAACAATCCATATAACGAGTCACCTGATAGTGAAGCAGAAGATGATTTTTCCTTACTAAAGTACATTCCTCGTCAAAATGAAGGAACATGCAGCTAGATCTGCATGTGTATTCGATATAAGATGTCATGAAAAACATGAGGTTTTAAACATTTTTAATTGTATGGAATTATGAATGTGTGTCTAGATATTATTATTAAGCTGAAACTTTGTCTTTGCCACTAACAAACCATTCTTACTTGTCTTAATGGATTCTTTGACCCCCGAAACCATGGGAAAGACACCAAAATTATGTCTCTAGGATGGATAATAAGTGATTTATGGCCATTTCTAGGTATCGGCGGCCATCTTGGACGCCATCTTGAAAATAACAGCTTTCTGAACCTTCGATTTTGGTCTACTTTTAGTATGTTATTCCTGAGGTCGAATACTACTAGAAACCGTTGAAAAACCTTTTGTTGCAATTTATTTGGGGTTGGGGTGTTTTTTACCGTATATTGACCTGACTACTTGTAAAGAACTGTAAAAAATGAACAACTGTCCCCATCAAAATTTGATGTTTTGAACCCCAAAATAGGAGTAAAATCATACATTTTCTAAGATATTGGTATTATTGGATAGATAAGGATGTAATCTGTCCATAGTCACCAAGTTCAATGATATATTTTGAAGTTGATTCACACTTGACCAGTTCACAAGACTTTGAACCAACCACAGAACATGAACTATCTTGGAATGGCCAATAGAGGGCGCATGACATTTTTCTGATTACAGGATCTTGTTGGCACTAGGAGTGTTATCTTTGGAAGTCAATAACTTTTTAGTTAGAGAAGTAATGAATGTGAAATTTTCACAGTGTAATAAATGAATATAAATGCATTTTTTTACACTAATTCTTTAGGATTTTCATTCTTTCCTCTTTATTTACAGATACGAACAAAAAGTGATAAATTATGATTTTAGTGACAAAAGTCAAAAAATTACATTTTAAACCCTAAAAAAGGTTCAAATTATCATCAAATATTATAAATATTCATATCATGTGATAGATAATTTCATTGTCTTTCGTTAGACACAAAATTCATTAAAATTGAGGCTCTTTTTAACAAATGACATTTAAAAAACAACTGTTAGGCGAAATCAGGGTCAAATACAGGTCATTGACCTCTGAAATCACGCTCCACCACCCACAACACACAAGACATCACTTTTCAGACATCTCTGAGGATGTTTTATCCAAAAAATAAAACAAAACACTTGGTCATTTTTGTCAAAGAAATTCAAGCAGGCTCTTGGGTTACAGGGACTGTCCATTTTTTGAAGAAAAAATATCATGATTAAATTAATTTTTTTTAATCAGGAAAGAAAAAATAATAATCGGGAAATCATCAGGCCTGTGTACAGCAGGATTTAAGCATTACAAAAATTGACACAGCATTCTTTTTCGTCTTGAGATCCATAAGGTTCATATGGTTCATATTCATTGTCCATTTAACAATGGAAATTTGTTGTATTACATGGTATATGGATACACATAATTTGTTTGATAGCATCCAACATCATAATTATTTTCCGTCACATCGGTCCTGTCCTTCTATCCTTCCCTCAATGATAAAAGTTATTCTAACTTAATGTTTATGAATTCTAAAGCATTCGCTTTGATCTGGCTGAAACTTGCACCTTAATTGTTAAAATATACATTTGGTTGACGTGCAGATTGTGCAAATAAAATTATAAAATCAAGATGCTTTATGATAATGTGATATACGCTATGCAAGAACAGAATAGGTAATATTATATCCCTTCTATGAATATTCATGAGTTTCCTAAATACAGGATTGGTCAATTGGTGTTCACGTAATAAAATATAATTGCACTATTAGAGACAAATCTCTGCCAGAGCTCCGAATATTTTTCACTATTTTTTCCTGGGCAGAACTGCGCATGCTCTCTTTGAGATTTTCAGGTAGATAAGCATTGTGACATCACACGTTCAATCAAAAGTTCCGTATTTGCCGGCGTAAAGGCCGCACCGCCGCATAGGCTGCACCCCCAACTTTGACATTTCGTAGAGAGAAAAAAAAAAAAGGAAAAAAAAAAAACGGACCAAAGAAAATAATTTTCTTGTAGAACTCTATTTTTCCTACAAACTCATACCAAAATTATAAATCATTTTATAAATTTACAGAAAGTTTACCTAAAAAATGATCGTAATTTAGCAAATCTTCATCAATTTTTAGGCAGATTAGCACATTCATTGGACACTAGAGGGCGCTTCGCATGCATACAGAAACATGAATGGCCTGCCATAACCAACCCGTGGCCATAATGTTATCCGGTCTTACCCCTTTCGTACCGCCAAATGGAGAAAATAAACAAGCTTTTGTATTGTTATTAGAGATCTACCGAGGTTAGTTTGTCGCTTTAATTAATTAGATAGTCTCAATTATAATTCAGAATTATCTTACTGAAAAGTTAAGAACACCAACGATATTGGTGATTTTGGTTACCGGGCCATGCGCTGTCTAAGCCAAGGACATTTTTACAAGTACGATTTTTAGTACGAGTTTCGTACTGGTCAGTTTTCTTCTTATTTCTTTGGTTGGACAACGATTAAAAAGATAACTTCTTCAAATTTGCTGCTGACGTGGTTCAGACTAGATCTTGTCCGATGTGTTTTCAAGTCAATTTTGTTAATATATTTTTTTGTATGAAGTTGCCTACAAATAATGGACGTGCTGTTTTGACTTGCGATTTTTACTGTTTCGGCGTATACGCCGCACCCCAACTTTTTGATATTTTCTCTTCCAAAAATACTGTGGCCTTTACGCCGGCAAATACGGTAATACGCAATTAGCACGTCTTATTAAATGCGCGTTCATATTACTGTGCGCAGGTTAAATTGACAAATTCAACTTCTCCAATATATGATAATAAAGTGTCATATGCCAGCCAATCTTTAAGTCAAACGTTGACTGTACACATCGGTGTCAAATTGGTTCGGATCGTAAAGAAGGGATATAAAACAAATATACCAAGCATTTAGAATAGTGGAAATTATATATCTTCGGAGGGTCCAGCAATAGTTACTATTTTTTCCTTGAGGCTTTGCCCCTCAGAAAAAATAGTACCATGCCAGTCCCTCCTCAGATAAATAATTTCCACTATTCTTTCTCCCAGCTTTGCATATTTGTATACCATATTTTTAACTTACTCTTCCACGTCAACTTGCTCCCATTCAATGCTAATGCTGGTCTCATCGAATGCTGTGATGTTTAAGCTTCCCAGAACTCCGACAACTACAGGAAGAAATAGAATGGGAAATTTCTGTTTACACAGTCAGTGTAGACTTGTATGTACATTGTACCGAGCATCACAATTCATACATGACAAAGTAAACAAACTCAATAAAAAAATTAAAATAAAAGTATATCTTCTTTTTTGTTGTTGAATATTAAATACCACTGTTATTATGACTGTGACGACTAATACACCTACATTTATTACTACAGTACTACTACTACAATAATAATGTTTTGAATAATGATGACAATAGCAATAACAGGAATGATGAAAATAATAATAATAATAATAATAATAATAATGATATTGATAATAGTAATAATAACAATACTAACTGTGATACTAATTATGATAATGATAATAATAATAATAATATTAGGCCAGTTGCAGACCCACTTATGTGTGTCTGCATCAGAAACGGATTTAATTTTAAACATCTGTCACATCTGGCCACTGAAGAAGAGTGTGACATTAACCTGTTTCTTATTCTTTTTTCTTTTTTTGGACAACTCATCACCCTCCACCTGCCGGATGGAGGGTTTTTTTAGGCTGTTTTTTGGTTTTTCACATTCATTTACAAAACAAGGGAAACGCTCTTGGCGGTCTCGCCTGCATTACGCAATTCGATATGATAAAAAATTGAGGTTGGAAAATTATTTATAGGCAGGGTGGCCCATTAGCGAGCACCCAAAAATGAAATCCTCTGAATATAATCAGCATTTTGAAGTAAATATTGACTAAGAATCAAGAACAAACAACAAAATTGATTTATTTATTCTCATATTAAGTTGTGAAAACATAATCCAAGTCTACTGACCTAAAATGACCTTTCAAAATTATATCAGAAATTCAAAAACTTAACATTAGGTTAAGTTTTCGATGATGATGCCACAACATAGTCTAATACTGCTTTTGAACTGGCTTCTATCGGAGTCACACCGATGAAAATACCGATTGAATTTTCCTTATGTAAACAAGTGGCGAGCCCTTGCCGGAAGTGAAGAATTATTGCGTAATTATTAAGCCCGCGCTCCATCTAGCTAGCATGCAGCATGTTCAACCATAAGTCAACAAACACAGCTGCGACCTTTGACCATTTTAATTGCTGTTTTAATCGCCTTTTTCTCCCGAACGTTTTCTAACTGGCAGTTTCATCGGTGTCACACCGATAGAATGAGAATTTCTCCTGCTCTTGAGCAGGAGAATTTAATCGCCTATTTCTCTTCTTTTCATCAGCTATTTAATCGCCTTTTTCTCCTCTGTTGCTTTCTAACTGGCAGTTTCATCGGATGCGTCCGGATCCATCCGATGAAAATCAGTGCAGTTAGAAAAGGGTATAAGTCTGTTGACCTGAAATGACCTTTGACCTTGACTTTGTGACCTGAAATTCAACTCACATGATTGGGGATACTTGATAGCTCAATAGTACAAGTCTCATAGACTAAAGACTTATACTGTCAAAATTATATCAAAAATTCAAAAACTTAACCTTAGGTTAATTTTTTTTATGTTAACGCCGCCGCCACCGCCGCCACCGCTGCCGCCATCGGAAAAGCGGCGCCTACGTCTCGCTTTTTGCTACGCAGGCGATAAAAAACAATAATAATCTTTACCTGCAAAGACTTCCACAGGAGCACCCATCGCCTGGTAACCTGCTTCCACTTCAAGGAGAGACACCACAGTGAAGGAGTAATTCATTCCCTCATCAAGGTCATCCACTCTCAGCACATTGCTTTCAGCAGCAGCCTGAACAACATTGATCGGCTTTGGGGTGTCGCTAACAGGATAGTAGGAAATTTTGTAGCTGCCGATCCTTCCAGCAGGGTTGACCCACGTCAGGACCACAAAGTCTCTGCCGATGCTGGTGAATTGAGGATCAACCGCGGATTCTAGTTCTGAATGGGTTAAAGATAAAGACCAGTTATGGACATTGTGAAAGAAACATTGTGGAATCGATCAGAAAAGGTTTATCATCTAGCATATAAGTATTGGTGTGCACTGCAAGGTTCTGGAATCATCAAAATGATAAGAAATTTGGTCCAGTCTTGATAAAGTTATTAACACTGCACACAGAGAGATGTACTACCCCCACACGTTATTAACACTGCACACAGAGAGATGTACTACCCCCACACGTGCGCTTTATCTATCAAGTCCAAATAGATAAAACAATTTACTAAATATATCAATTAGTAGGCAGTTTCTCGGCAAAATTTGTATGATTACGTATTAGTCAAAACATATTCTTTTACATGATCGGTAATAACGGCTTCCATTTCATTTTTTGAGAGAGGGGCGTTTCCAAAACTGGTCTTTACCTTTAAAGCAATGAATTTAACAAAACTAATAGTTTTGTTTACACTGGGAAGCTTGATCAGCATCCATGTTGTTCTTCCTGACTGCCCTGCAATTAATTTTACATCAGCAATTGCAAGATGCCCATTTACACCCCGATAGAGAGTGGCAAATGTGCATTAATGCCATGCCAAAGTATGTTGCTGCAGGGCTGGGATTTGAACTCTAAAGCCTTGAATTGAGAGTCAAGTGAATGAACAGATCCACAAGTGTACAGGTAGGCTGAGTACATGTAAACAACCTGCCAGTGTGAAGATAGGTTCAATAATCTGTTGAATATTTATTTTGCTAGAGAGTAGTGGATTGCAATTGGCTCAACTGATCTTTTCTATGTGATATAGATGCATCCGTATAATGTATTATTTGTTTCAAGTGGCCCAAACATGTACAGCGAGGAGTGCAAAGTAGCAAGGGGGCACAAAATATCCAAGATTTCTAAATCTTCAGTTTGTCCCCGCACTCATTCAAACTTTAGTTACATTCCATTGTTATCTTCTTGATTGGTATGTACATAACTGTATCACTGTATTCATGTATAATGTTATGTTGTTTTTAAAAGTAAAATGAATTGAAATTGATATTGAAATCGGCCATATTCTTACTTGTAGCTGCCTTTGTCAGTAAGGGAACAACTTCACGTCCACTATACTGTTCCACACTGGCATAGAGAGTATAGAGAGTGCTAGAATTCAACATATCAATGGACACCGTGAACGCTGCACAATCTACGTTCATACAATCACTACTTGTGCTTCTAGTCACCATCCCGTCAATGTACAATCCGGTTGTAATGCTGCAAAGAGAATATCCATAATTGTCATTAGTTATTTGAAATTATATGGTAGATGTAGCAGTGAAATAGACGAATCACATCTGATTTTTGTGAATAAACATACTCCACGCACAGACCCAAAGTCAGACTTCGGTTCCATGAGGGCCTGTTTCTATGCGAGACCATATGAGTTTATTGACTAGTAAACTCAAAAGCCCCTTCTATGTTAACCCTATATAGCCCGGGCTATATAGGGTTAACATAGAGGGGGGGGGGGGGGCTTCTAAGGCCTCTCCCCCCCCCCCCTATGATCTCGGCCGATCGCCGTGAAAATTTGCATGCATGTCAAGTGAAGTGTATAGATTACTATGGTACTTTAATTTTTTTTAAAATTATGATCTCGGCCAATCCCCGTGAAAATTTGCATTCATGTCAAGTGAAGTGTATAGATTAATATGGCAATTTAATATTTTTTGAAAAATTGACTCATATGCATATTTATGCAAATAAGGTAATTAAATTAACATTTTTACCCCTAAATCATATATTCTTCATATTTAAACATTAGTTTTCACTACATATATTCTTTATACCAGTAGGGATAATAATACAACAACCAAAATTGGAAGAGCCAGGTTATTCGTTATGTTATCTATTGTTTTGATAATTTCTTATTTATTAATTTGTTTTCTTAACTTATGTATTTCGTTGTTTTTGTTGTTTTATTTCATTTCTAACTATAATTCAGCTATTTTGAACCCCAAAATAACCACCTTACTAACTATAAACCAATGTTTTATCTCTTTTTTTGAAAAATGAGATTTCCATGTTTTGTACACAAATCACGAAAATGAGTGATTTTCAGGCCGACATGCAAAGACAAAAGGTCATGTGACTTTGTAACGGCAGGTCTGATTTTGAACGATTTCTAATACCACCACAAATATTAGATATTTTGAAAAATTTGAAAAAACCGTTGAAAAAAACAAAATTAAGCCTTTTACGTCGATTTCAGCCAATGCCGATGTTTGCTTTTTATTGGCATTTTCGTTTTGCTTATATTACCCACAATTACCCGGCTCATGTATTTTTTTTTTTAATTAACATTTAATTAACGGTCACCATGTTTTTTTGAAAGTGGAGCTGAATTGGTATGATCGTATTGGCTAAATTTCACACATTTTGGGGTCTAAAATTACCTTCATAGCAAGTTTAGGTTCTAGAAGGGCACTATAAATGTCATAGATAAGAATAAGGGGAATGACCATGCACTTTGAAGGCATTTGCGGTCTGAAAACAAAACTCAACTATCCCTTTAAACTTGCAACATCTCTTAGTTGAAGATCATATTGTGAGTACAGTACAGCGATTTGGAATCCCTCAAATAGAGAGCAAATAACTTTTGGGTAATTGGTACATTTTAAAGTACAGTCTTACCTGTTTAAATCATCGCTTATGCTTGACATCACCTGAGCATGTATGGTATTCAGATTAGGGGACAAAATGGTGACAGTCACAACATTGACATCTGTGAGGAGTTGGAAAGAAAAGTTTTGAAACAGAGGTAAACGGATAAGACATCCAGCTTTTATTCAATTGAATTTATCTTTGAATATTTAATGACATTGCCTTAATTATTTTGATAACCACTTTTCCACATCATCAATATATTTTTTCTAAATCTTTTATAATTTTGCTGGGTGATGTTATCATTTTATTTGCGTTAAAAATGTTTGTTATCATTAGAATGTTAATCTACATCTGCTGAGTTCAACTTTAGTTGATGCAGTTAAAAATGATTGAGCAACCCATTTGGCTTTTCATATGTAAATCAATCGTAAAGTCATGCGTAACTTTACAAACAGCTTTATGAAACACCCCCCCCCCCCCCCCGATGTACTAACCAAGCTCTTTCACCACCTGCTGCAAGCTTTCGACTTGATCCTCTCCAGCTCCAGCCACAGTGGTGACCCAGACTTCTAACGAGACAAAGTCAGAGGATGAATCTTTCTCAAGTCCCTCTAAAAGATACGTCAAGGTCTCTGCGGTGTCGTTGATTGCCACGTCGAGTTGGAGGGGTGCGCCGACGATGGTGCCTTGAGTCACGTTGTAGTGGAAGATGTAGCTATCGAGGTTTCCTTCGGGTCGATCCCACTCCAAACGGACAGAGCTGGTATAGGACGGGATGACACGAATCTCTGCAACAGTCTCTGGATCTAGAAAACAATGCAGGGATATTGGAATTTCAATAGTGCATTTAAGAATTTCATGAAAAATGTGAGTGATTTTGTAGGAATCTATTACTTTCAATCCTCATAAAATCACTTTCATCATCGCCATTATTGTTTTTTGACAGTCTCTTTTGTCCAAGCTGTAAGGTTGGACATTCATTTTCCTTAAAGGGAATCAAAACATTCATACTAAGTTACTTTTATTGTAAAGTTTAACCCTTACTGTACTGGGCTATTTTGAGCACCTCGTGACTGGGGGGGGGGGGGGGCCTGGGAGGCCCCCCCCCCCCTATGATCTCGGCCGTCGAAAGTCCGATGAACGCGAAAATTTGCACGTTTGTAGATATTTACGTAAGGAACAAGATAGTATAATTAGTTTTTTCCTTATATGCAAACTTTTGTCGTTATAGCCTAATTAATTATGCAAAATGCTACTTTCATGCATTTTACAGAAAACTCTTCATATTTGTCTGTAGACTTTTGAAGAATGTTGAAAATGTATTGAATAAATGTTTCCTTCATCTCAAATTCATGAGGTTACATTATATTTATATTTGAAAATGCATAGGTTAATTTGCATAAATTATGAATACGCATTCATGAATATCAAATCTAGAAATATACAGGGAACTAAAATCATTACAAAAATTGTCAGACTCCACTTTTTGAATGTTAACTGAAACCTATTATTCATATAAAACTTCTTTTCACAAAATAGTTATTTTGATGTAATTAATAATGATAATTTATGCAAATTTGATGCGATTTTCAAATATTTATTTTCTTTTGTATTTTATTGTTTTTTATTTCTTATTATATCTATTGTTTTATTTCTAATGTATTATTTTGTTCTGGAATACATCAAGTTACTTTGAGAAACATAAAAGCAATTTGATATCAATTCATAGTATTCACATTTCTGCTTGTACATGAATATATGCAATTATAGCATATTTTTGATGACATGCGCATACTAATTGTTATGTAACACCTTACAGGTATATCCGGCGATATTTTGGCGAAAATGGTATCAAAATGTACGTAAGACTTGAGGGAAAAAAGTCATGAAATGACAATTCAAAATTCCAAGCGGTTGCGGCGCAATCTCCGAAAATGTCGAGGGGGAGCCTCCTAGGCCCCCCCCCCCCCCCCCCCAGTACAGTAAGGGTTAAGATATTTGAATAAAATCAGTGAAAATTTGAACAAAATCGGCAAGGAATAAGGAAGTTAAAGCTCTTTGAAATGACTAGACACTAGAGGGCGATATTCAATTTGATCATCATTTGTGAACAACTCTCCATGCCTTTTGTACCTCAAATTTACAATTCTTTCGTTTTCTTTGTATTTATTTGTATTCATGATCCGACTTCATAACATGTGAAGTAGAATATCATTTTGCATTCTATAACTTGCTTTCAGGAGAGTAGATTATCGCAATCACAAGAAAGAAGGAAAAACATGAAATTTGAAGTACAAAAGGCATGGAGAGTTGTCCACAAATGATGCATCAAATTGAATATCGCCCTCTAGTGACTATTCATTTCAAAAAGCTTTAACTTCCTTATTCCTTGCCCGATTTTGTTCAAATTTTCACTGATGTTATTCAAATATCTTAAACTTTACAATAAAAGTAACTTAGTAAGAAGGTTTTGGTTCCCTTTAATGGCCTTTCTTTCAGGCTTCAGCATCCACCTGACCGAGGCCTGATGCTCTCACATCTTCTCCTTTGAACCAGACTAATGTAAGGAGGTCGTTGGTGGCGGGCTTTAGAACCGTGACCTTCACCCCGTTCCCACCCCGCTTATAGGTAAGCAAGGCTTAGTTTTTATGTGTGTTTAAATTGTTATATTTGATAATATTGTTACTATGTTTTGTTCATATCCTGGTTTTAACGAATTAGTATTATTATAAGGCTTAAAAATATGTTCAAAGAACATGATATTTGTTAACAGAAAGGTGTAATTTAAGGCGATATTGTTGTTACGTAATGCTCAGAGGGTGTGACTTCTCAATGTACAAGTAGATTACACGTAGAGGAAATGGATGCGTAGGCTATGCCTGTACGGGTACGTGTAGAATGCATTTGTGTGTACGGTCAATTGGGCCTTGGAGTGTGACTATTGTAGTCGGGAACTTGGGCGCTAATGACTATGTGTTAGGTTTTGGTGTAGAGAAACCTGATTAACGAAGAATTATGATCTTTTAAGTTTGATTAATTATGTTAGGAATTTGTATTTGATCCAGCTTATACACTTTGGGCATTTGCATTGTCTTAAATAAGTTAAAGTTATTGTTATTAACGATTCAAATGTTTTAGTGTAGTGAACACTGTTTACCTTTTGTTGTCATAATGCTGAAAGATGTGTCGTTGTTTATTCTTGTAATTGATAACTGTTTATCATTACTTGACCCCGTTCCCACCCCGCTTATAGCGGTGTGTCCTTTACAGAATAAAGAGCACCAACTCTACTCCTCAGGCTGCCATTGTCATCTGTATTGTCCGAGGTCTACCCCCACTCATTCCGGCTACCCGTCACAATCTACCACCCCCTTACAACTGGCGACGAGGATGGGATATCGTTGACGACGCTACGCTATTATTCTGAAGACAAACATGATCCAATGTAAGACTGAAAAATGTAAATGTCATGTTTTTAAATAAATAATTGTATGTTCCAATGTAAGACTGAACAATGTCAATGTCATGTTTTTACATAAATAACTGCTTTCTAGATGTATTTTCTAGATGTTATTAGTACTGTACTCGATCCTAGGTATCGATTAGTTTTTGCCTTACTCATTTGTAAATGCTTGAGATATTAGTTGTTTAGTAACTATTTTGATATATCTACTACTGAACTCGATCCTAGGTATCGATTAGTTTCTGCCCTACTCATTTGTAAATGCTTGAGATATTAGTTGTTTAGTAACTATTCTGATATATCTACTAATCTCATATTGCTAAAATGGGTTTGTATGTAAGAATCGGGGATGACGGGAAATCCTTCAAATTCCCCCTTGTAGAAGAGGGGGGGCCCCCTATCACTTGAAGCATTACAGTCAAGATATCCCTCTGCCAAAGGTTTGGTTTATAAAGATGCCCGCAGTTGGCGGGTTCATCCGGCCCCTTGGGCAGTGGAAAGTGACATTATATCACCCTCTCTTCGCAGAAGAGAAAACTGGTGGTGACGAGACGGTTCAAAGCTTGATAGAGCTTTTATTGAGGCCCCTGCCTCAACTTATGTTGGCGCCGGAGAAAAGATTACCAACCTTCGATGGGGCAGGGGATGTGCAAGAGTTTGTGACGGCAATTGAGGATGCATTCAAACATTACAGTGTTCCTTCGACTCGACAAGCCACCTTTCTTTTAGAGTATCTTAGAGGAGGGCCGAAGGACGAGGCCAAGGCCATTATCAAAGGTGGTGGCAATGTCGAGGAGATGGTCGACTTCCTCAAGTCATCATACGCAGAAGTGATACCTGTAGGTGAACTGCAACGCCGATTTCTTGAACGGAGGCAGGGGACAAGAGAATCTGTTCGTGAATATGCTGTCGACCTAGAAAGGAAGTTCCTGAGCTTGACATCAAGAAGCCCCTACCTGTATGCAAAACCTGACGCTTTGGATTGCAGAACAATTCGTTGAGGGCCTTGAGGACACATTCTTGCGCAACACCTTAAGAGATATGTATGAGGTGAAAGACGAGATGACCTTTAGGGAACTGCGAGAGCTCGCAATAAAACGTGAGCGCAGAGAGGAAGCCCGACCAAGAGCAGGAGCTTCTAGTGCAGCACATCTGTCTTCGATTAAAGGACAATCTACATCCCTGGACAACGGAGTCCTTGAAGCAGTAAGGGCCATGACTAATGAAGTAATAGGGGCAGTAAGGGAGATGATGCAGTTTAATCGCCCTCGGGGCAGCTTGCAGGTGAAACCAACCTCTTCGGGGCCTACGCAGAGGGGTCCTTGCTTTAATTGTGGTGCCTTTGGACACTTCGCAAGAGAGTGCCCCCAACAGAAACGCAGGAGGGGCACCAACACAATGTATCCTGAAAGTGCTCCTCCGTTGAGGAATGAAGCAAGCCCATATCCACTCGGCAATTATAGAGAAGAGCGTCCTTTATACCCAATAGGACCTCTAATGTCTGGGCCGTACATGGTAGAAGGTCAGTATCCCACTTATCCAGAACAACGGATTCCTCTTCAGACCTCTCTCAGATCTAATCAAATGGAAGGACCACTTCCTGGGCCATCGGAGAGAGGTGCCCCTCCGCATATGGGACCACCTAATCGAATGGAAGGATCGCTTCCTGGGCCAGGGGAGAAAGGTGCTCCTCCGCCTACGGGACCACCCCACAGCCAAGGCCCCAGCTTTGCATCTGGAGGGGGGCAAGATAATAGGCAGTGGAAACAGGAACACGGCAAAGTGGTTGGCAATGTTTCCAAAGTGAGTGCAACGGCAGTGGACGGTGAGGAAAGAGGATTCCTATCCAGGGCGGTTGGAGAGTGCTATTCAGTGGAAGTGGAATTCGGTACGGTTCAGGTTCCCTGTCTTCTTGATCCAGGATCACAAGTGACGACGGTAGGAGAATCCTTCTTCAACCAACACCTCAGGCCAGCAGGCTTTACGTTGAGGGATATCCCTTCTTCCTTCACATTGGTCTCTGCTGGTTATCAGGCCATCCCATATGTAGGATATTTTGATACTGATGTATCTGCTCTTGGACATTGCATGTCTTCAAGAATAGTACTTGTGCTTGCCGAAGTAGAGGCCAAGCGAAGGGGCCAGAGCCTAATGGGGATACTAGGGATGAATGTCCTACATGAATGCTGGAACCAATTGATAAGGGGCGAGAAAGATCATTTCTTGACAAGAATGCCGTGGCCAACCACGGATACAGCTTGGCAAAAGGCCCTTCAGGCAGTCGACGAACAGATGCAGTTGACTCAGAAGGAGGGTGTTATCGGTAAAGCTTTCGTGAAGCCTGAGTCATGCTTCGTAATATCAGCTCGTCAAGCAGTGGTGCTTGAAGTTCAGAGTCCAACAGGGCCTCGCAAAGAACCATATGAACTCCTTCTAGAAGCTGAGCGAAATGATACCATACCATCTGGTTTGACCATCCAGTCTTGTATTGTGCGTGTTGAGGAGGGGAAGTTTCCGGTCATGGTGTCCAATGATAATGAGGAGGATATAGTGATCCCCAAGAAGCTCCAGATAGGTACTTTGTATAATGCCACTGTAGTAGGAGGAACAGAGCCGGGGACAGATCCACCCAGAGGAACTGGAGCTGCACCAGTACATGTAGATGTTGATTGGTCTTCACTCGGTAAAAGACAGTCCCAGGCGCTGGAGGACCTCTTAGAGAGACATCGTGAGGTTTTTTCAGCACATGACCAGGATTTTGGTTATACTGACAAGGTAATTCATCGGATTGAGACCGGGGACGCCGTCCCATTCAAAGAGAGAGAGAGGGTTGAAGAGAGAAAGAGGGAGAGGGAGAGAAAGAGGTCTCGGTATTGCAAGTCGTACAAGGTAGTTAAACCACTTACACTCCCAAGTAATGTTGTGATTGCCAGGTGCGTTCCGACCGGCTGTAAAAAAAAATAACATACCACCCAAACAGTACGGTTTTCAAGATTTCATTTCTCGGTTGTGGATACCTTACTTTGCATTTACTTGTTTTTAACATATCTATAAGTTTTGTTGTTGTCAGGAGTTATCAAACCTCGGGAACCTATCTCTATACAGTATACACAGTAATTTGGGAGTCCAGCCGGCTTCTGAGATATCATGTATTAGTCCGGCGTACCTGCCAAGCTTTCTTTGGTGGGCCTGTTGAATGTTGGTTTCAAATGGAATTGTCAACTCAAATACTAGTATTTTATTTTTTCTCAAATTAATGAATTTGGTGTGCAACCTGGATTGTAGATGACTTCCTGGTCCAGTTTTACTCTCTGGCCCGTTGTTGATCTAGAGCATGAACTACAGCAATATTGGCACCACACCGGGGGATGCCCATCCACTTTTTAATGTATTTGTCTAGAAGTGTATCTAGTTGTCCAAGGTGGGTTGCATGAAGGTCATGTACAGTTAACATATATCTCATAGAGGAGAGAGCATAATCATTAAGGATTTTTAGCTTATACTCGTTTTTTATGTTTACACTATCTATATTCGTGAGGGTACTATCAACCTTATCACGGATGAAATCATATGTTTTTGAAGTTTTCATCTTGAAAGTAATGTGAGATCCTAGAAATTTAATAGGATTATTTTGTACAAATGCAATTTGTTCCCTAGCTCAGGAAATATCAATAACTGTTGGTTTACCGTCTGAAATTGATAAGGAACGACACTTCTTAGCTTTGACTGCTAAGCCCATATTACTGAGAAGTTTATTTACTTCTTGAACAAGTTTTTGATGATATCTTTTATTTTCAGTTAATGAGGAAAAGGAGATACCTAATGCCTAGATCACTCATAATATATTGTATTATATTGTATTGTAGTATGGTATTATAATATGTTTTGGTGATTATGTTTGTGTTCGGTTTCGCCTCAACACACTCATTTTGTATACTTAAGACACGAGTGAAAGTCCTGAGTATGGAAAAGACCTTTAATTGTGACTTATATAAACAACCAAAAATATACCTATATATGTATGTATTTTTCGAAAGGTAACATGATAATTTGTTTTTATATATTATAAAAATGTTGTTTCCATCTTTATTTGACCTTCCCCCCCCCCCCAAAAAAAAAAGGAGGGGGGGAAGAGGTAGGTTTAATCTGAATATATTCCTGATTTATCCTTTATTATTTTAGAAGTACCGGTAACTTTTGCAAGACTAGTGAATTTGACAGTAGGAGCTATGACTGATGTATCATTTACGTATCGTATACCTTTGCCAGACTGTAGTGATTTTGACAGTATGAGCTATTTTTCGACTACCGGTAATGTGTCATGCAAGTGTCGTATACAGATTTGATATCCATCTAATGCAAGCTGCTAAACAATTTCAAGTTAAATGTTGTGACAAGGGAGGCATATATTTTATGTATGTATTACTTACTTGTCTTTCTTTGTTATTGTTGTTACCTAGAATAAGTCGAATGCTAATGATGTATCATTTCCTTGCTTTGATTAGAAGACTATCATATGGAGTCTCTCCCATTCTTAGCCGATTTATATTTCTATGTTTTGTTATAACAAAAAAAAAAAAAAAAAAAAAGTTGGTGATAAGGAAATGAAACAAAACAAGCAAACATGCCAATTAGGACGATATCTATTTTATAAAGTACCTCCCAGATTGTTTGAGGTAGTATATAAATGTATGTTCTATGGAGATTGTTCCTATTAATTGATTTTATAGATATTGTTAATAATACATGTAATTGATGTTGAGAAATGGTTTTTGTTGCATTATGAGTCATCAAGGGACGATGACTATTTAAAGTGGGGAAGGATGTAAGGAGGTCGTTGGTGGCGGGCTTTAGAACCGTGACCTTCACCCCGTTCCCACCCCGCTTATAGGTAAGCAAGGCTTAGTTTTTATGTGTGTTTAAATTGTTATATTTGATAATATTGTTACTATGTTTTGTTCATATCCTGGTTTTAACGAATTAGTATTATTATAAGGCTTAAAAATATGTTCAAAGAACATGATATTTGTTAACAGAAAGGTGTAATTTAAGGCGATATTGTTGTTACGTAATGCTCAGAGGGTGTGACTTCTCAATGTACAAGTAGATTACACGTAGAGGAAATGGATGCGTAGGCTATGCCTGTACGGGTACGTGTAGAATGCATTTGTGTGTACGGTCAATTGGGCCTTGGAGTGTGACTATTGTAGTCGGGAACTTGGGCGCTAATGACTATGTGTTAGGTTTTGGTGTAGAGAAACCTGATTAACGAAGAATTATGATCTTTTAAGTTTGATTAATTATGTTAGGAATTTGTATTTGATCCAGCTTATACACTTTGGGCATTTGCATTGTCTTAAATAAGTTAAAGTTATTGTTATTAACGATTCAAATGTTTTAGTGTAGTGATCACTGTTTACCTTTTGTTGTCATAATGCTGAAAGATGTGTCGTTGTTTATTCTTGTAATTGATAACTGTTTATCATTACTTGACCCCGTTCCCTCCCCGCTTATAGCGGTGTGTCCTTTACAGAATAAAGAGCACCAACTCTACTCCTCAGGCTGCCATTGTCATCTGTATTGTCCGATGTCTACCCCCACTCATTCCGGCTACCCGTCACAATCTACCACCCCCTTACACTAATATTTAATATTGTACATGTAAAAACAATTCAGTCTCTGTTTGTTTTTTCATATTTCACGTTTTGATATTTGATAATGTTTTCAGAATACATGGTAAAAACAAATGAATTCTATTGTCAAAGGAAAAAAAGAATGTGAGCAGCCCATATCAATTTCTTTACATGCAGTATTTATCAAACCATTGCTTATGGGAACCCAGTGGTCCATGTGTTAAGCCTACGGGAATAAGATAATTCAGTAGTCAACAGGTTAAAAGAGACGGAAATACAAGAAGAGTGAAATCTGAGGAGCCTACAGTGAAAGCTACCCTTGTGAGTTTATAAGCCCCAATTAATGTTGCCAGTGTGAGTGTGGAATCACCCATGGACATACTTGTGTACTGTGTGGCTCCAATGTAGGTGACTGCCCGAACAGTTCCCAGGGCATCCACCATGAAACTATACTGAGTGCCTGGCACCAGACCGTCGATGGTGTAGTCGGTCTGGCTAGGATCGTCCACCGTGATGTCCTGGACTGACTGGTTGTTGGCAGTCTCCCAGTAGCTGACCACATAGCTGCTGACGTCCAAGAGAGTGATGTCTGTCCCCCAAACTATGGAGACTGCGGTGGTGTTGAAGCTGGTTATGTTGACGTGGAGCTCAGCAGGTGGGACTACAGGGAAAAATAGGTCATAGTTAATATCAGGTTGTATGATGGGGGTTATTTTCATGTACTATAGTTATTTTGTTTGTGTGCTACTGTCTGTTTCTGCACGTTTATACATATATATATATATATAAATGACTGTAACAACAAGTACTCTTTAAATTTTTGTGATATTTAAAGGGTTGTAGTGACGGTGACTGCATATGTTGCATTACTAACAGAAGGTAACAATGATGTTGATCTTCTCTCAGATGATTTCTTGGATGATTTTGTCCCACCAAGAGCAGAACATAAGAATCAGATATTTCTAAAATGACTGTAATGACAAGTACCCTTGTGTGGGTGTAATTGAGACGTGTATCAATCAATCAATTATGATTATTTACGTCTGAGGACCGACTTTTAACGTCACCATCCAAAAGACGTGACTCAGTTTCGAACCTGTATCCTCGGCTGAATCCGTTCATAACTTCCATTGCTAGCTGGATTACAGGCGAACGCCACAACGCCCCGTTGTTTCTGTTGTCTTTTGTATAAGAGGTAGGGTGACTGCGACGGTTTCTTTACAATTCACAATATACTTACCTAAGGTGACAATGGTAGTGAACTTCTCGCTAGTGATCTGGTCAATCCCCGTGCCAACGACAGCAGCGAGTGAAACCAGATACTCCGCTCCTGCTTCCAAGTCTGACAGCGTTCGTTCCATGACAGCTGGTCCAAGCTCCAGCGAGTTGGTCTCGCCGTAAGCCCAGCAGAGCCTGAAACCTTGATAGCTGGTAAGCGGTGCTTGCCAGTCGATGGTGAGACTTGTCGTCGTGAGGTCGGAGAACATGATGTTGGTTGGTTTATCCGGGCCTGGAATTATGAGAATGAGAAATACACAGAATTAACCCAAATGCCTTATTTCACCTTACTTCAGATTACTTATCGAATCTCAATGCCATTATAAACACTAATATCTCTAATTCATATGGGGTATTGCCTCGACAAAAACTGAATTTATTAAATGTAACATTCCTTAACACTTTTACATTGATATCAGTTTCAGTGTAAGGTCTGATTTCATGTGTACACAACTGTAAATATTTTCAATGTTTGTTGTATTTATTTCAATTTTCTATAGTATTTTTCTTTACTTAACCTGTGTTTTGTAATAAATGAATTACTATCTCCCTACTTTGTGTATGTCTTTTTTCTGTGATTTACATTTGTATAGTTTAGATTTTAATTGGAATCAAAAATATATGATACTTGATATTGGATACTAGTGATCCGACATTTGCTCCTGCAACAATTTCTCAGAATTATTTCATCATAGGTATTGGGTTAGGAATAGGGTTGCCAGTGGTTTTTCTTATAACCCTACTAGTAGTCTGATTACATTTTTTCCCTTATTCCTTTTTTGTATGCTTTGCTAGTCAAAAATTTGGGTGAATTGGGCCTCCCTTTCACAAAACCCTGTATCTGCCACTGATATGCCATATGGAATCTCATTATCCATACGCACAGCTACATGTACACTTTCTGCTTTTTGTAATGGCATAAACTTACGAGTGTACATAGGTGCACTTCTCTGTCTGTTACTGTTGACAATCAGCTCCACCCTGTACAGCTTGCCTGGCATCAAACCGCTGAAGGTATGCTCTCTAGTCTCGCTGGTATTCACCCGAACGTTTTGGACATCGATGCTCAACTCGTTCTTCAAGTTCAGAAGGTAGAAGTCGAAAGGTCCGTTGGTATCGGCCGAGACCATACCCCATGAGAAACTGATTGACGTGGTCGTGACCCCGTTGAAAGAAACGTCAGCCTCCTCCATAGGTGCTAAAAGATGCCACATTAAATGCAATTGAATAAGATTTTTTTTTTTTAATGTTAATGAAAGTTAGGAGGCCCTCTTAGAAGCTGCCAAAACTACCACCCACACCCCTACCCCAATCACCTAGAGAAATTTGACCTTCTTCAATACGCGCTACCAGATGTCAAATGAAAATCAAATCAAACTTTTAATTGTAATGAAAATCAGAAGGTTTTAGGAGCAAAGGGGGTGACTCTTCTCTACATGGGCCTCCCTTTAACATCCTATCCAAGAGACACCCTTCCATAAGTGCTACCAGATGTTCTAATCAAATCAGATAAATTGTAATTATAATGAAGATCAGGAGGCTCACTAAGAATTAAGCAGCCAAAATAAAATTGCCCCCCCATCTGTTCCCCTTCCAAAAATATGATTCAGAAACAAGACATATACGTACGTGTTGTTACATCCATTGTACTCGGACTGCTCTCTGTGCGTCCATCCTCAGCGACAGTGTTCACATCCACGGCGTAGTCTGTGTCTGGTAGAAGATTATTGAAGGTATACTCCGGACAGGCGTCCATCGGAATCAAGAATTCGTCTCCGTCTGGTCCAGCATCCAAACCCTGGCTGCGTCGTCTGACCCTCAGGCGTAGGAAACGGTACCTGCTCAAGAAGGAAAGTAGCAGAGCTAAATCACTTTTGTTCGGTAAATAATAAATTGGGCTTTTTTGTTTTGATCTTCTCAGATTTTCTGCAGATTGTTAGGTTAATGGCTTCATACATGTCATCTCATAAACACTGGCATATGAATAATTTCAAAACAGTGCAGCTATACTCATGATTTTCATGATTACATTCAAATCTCATGTCATAATCTATTAGAAGAGACATTATTTGATTAAAGCACAACTTGTTGACCAGGGTAATGGATATCCTTGGCTGCTTGTATCTCATCAACTGCCCCCTCCCGACAAGAAAATTCCAGTGCCCCCTCAGTAGCTGGACTGAAGCTTTGCCATCAGCGTCTGCAAAGGGGCAGTGCCAGTGCCATTGTGTAATGCTGCCCTCTTTGAGACATTGCTGTCATAGTTATGTTCATATGAAAGCCTGTTGTCGTTTGCCCCCTTTTCAGCGGTTTCTCACGCATAAATGAATTGTAACTGTTAGTATTCAGTTAACTCTGTTAACTAAAAAACATAAGTGTAGAGCATAATTATTATACTTCATGTCATTATGAACAAAAACTGCCACGGTTTACCGCTTCATATTTGGACAAGGTCATTTTATACAAGCTAGTACCTACCTTCCTCTTTGTGGCAAAGTTATTTGGATGGTGAAAGACGTGGGCCGTCGAAGTACAATGATGACCTGCACTACAGGCAATGGTGCTGTATTTGGGGAGTTACATTTTAAAAATTCGTTTATCACAAACCGTGAATACAGCACAGGTGTGTACACGTAAAGCCTTTATATTTTATCAAACAGTCAAACCTGCTCTAACGATCACTTTTTTTTTTTTATTTGACAAAAATTTCTGATTGAATCCTCTATCAAAAGATATGACAAAAAATAATCTATGAAATAGGTTATACCAATCAATTTTCCTGTACCGATCATGCAGCCTGTATACAGCTTCAATTGTACATGTAATAAAGTAACATTCCTATTACCTTCTACAGTTTACATTGTATCTTCTTTGAATGATACTACATATGCATGCTCATGTTCCACAGTGAAAGTGAACACTAATAAAAAAAAAAATGTTTTTTTCCCCTCAACCACGCCCCCCTTGAGTAAAAAAAAAAAAAAAGAGGATGCGGGGGAAAAAATGACATCTAACAACAAAAATTGGGAAATAAAAGGGGAAAATAGGAAAGAACAGAGAAAATAGGGGGAAAATCGGGAGACTCGTGATAAAATCAGGAAGAAAAAAAAAAAATCAGGAAAAAAAATAATAATCGTGAAACCAATTTAAATCGAGTTTTTATCAGGCCTGATGTTCATGCACTATTTTCCCTTAAGAAAATTGTTCAATCATACATTACCGGTAACCCTAATTATATACCTCACTTGACCCTAAAAAGGACGGGCTATTTGAGGTCTTAGTACGGCCAGGGGGGGGGGGGGGGGGGCCATAATGGCCCCCCCCCGGCCGTGAAGCGGCCAATCTCCGCGAAAATTTGCACGCATGTCAAGTGAAGTGTATAGAATACTATGATAATTTCAATGTTTTGAAAAATTCACTAATTTGCATATTTATGGTAATTTATGCAAATAAGGTCATAAATATCACATTTTTACCCATAAATCATATATTATTCATATTTAAGCATTCTTTTTCACTACATATATTCATTAGACCATTCAGAATAATAATACAACAACAAAAATTGGAAGAGCCAGCTTATTCCTTATGTTATCTCTTGTTTTTATAATTTCTTATGTATTTCATTGTTTTTTTAAACTTATGTATTGTATTGTTTTTGTTGTTTTATTTCATTTCTAACTACAATTCAACTATTTTGACTCCCAAAACAACCACCTAAACTTTAAACAAGACCCAATAACCCATGTTTGATTTATTTTTAGGAAAAATGACTTTTCCATATGTTTTGTACACAAATCAAGAAAATGAGCGATTTTCGGGCTGACATGCAAAGACAAAAGGTCACGTGACCTTGTAACCGTAGGTCTGATTTAAAAAAAAAATCTTTTAAAAGTTGCGCAAGACTTGAAAGAAAAAAGGCTGCGAGGCGCCATCCATATGCGTTTTCGAACAATCAGAAAATCGTGGAGGGGGGGGGGCCATGAAGGCCCCCCCCCCCCCCCTCCCCGGCCTTATTAGGGTTAAGAAATCCAGCCATCTGATTGGTCGAAATTGGATTCGTGATTTTAGCCATTCCCGTAAAGAAACAAAAAATGCCAATACCGGTTAATAGTCCAAGAGTGAGATCCCTCAAAATTCTGGTTACCATGAAAATAGTAAAATTTTGCTGCGATACCCATTGGTTTACGTGTTAAAATTTCCTTTGAGGAGCGTGGACACCATACAGTGCTTTTTGTCTGCGATTCCCAAATGATCAAAACTTTCAGTCATTTTTCTAGCAAAGATAAACAGACAGTTTCTCAGATTTTCAGTGATGTTTTAACCAAAATGACTCAATAAAAGGACAAGGTTAGAATTCTTGGTAGATTTTTGTTTCAATTCGGCATATACATGTATAAGACATATCGAATGCTTTTATATTGAAGATCTGGCTGATTTATAGGCTCTCGGGAACTTGCACATCTTGCCATGACCCCTCTGGGTCATGGCAAGATGTGCACGCATTCTCTTGAGCGTATGTATAAAGCAGCCAGGCCTCTCGAAGCAGTTAATATCTCTATAATATAAATATTGCAAATATGTTTTTATACAACCCCTGTATTAAAAACAAATCTATTCCGTCATCAATAACTAAGAAAACAAAATTTCTGTACAGAGCAATTTGGAGAGGAGCTCGTATGTGCATCACAGCATTGCCAATTTGTGTTTCACTGATGACAACTTTAAAAATTCTCAACTTTCCAATTTTAATCAGATTATGCACAAACTTTCACTAATATTTTTCTGCTTTTATTAAAACCAACTTAATACTAGGGTGGACATTAAATAAATCCTTCACATGCATATTCAACTGCAAGTATTTTCAGGATGCGTAGCTTTTGGACCCTTGGCCATACATGTCAAGGTTTTCATATTCAGTTTACAAATACACAATTAAATCATTCATATGTATATTACCAAGCACAAAGGTCAAGCCGGTAATTTGCAATCTCCCAAATTCAAAAACTCCAAAGAGTGTAAAGTGGTATGCAGTGCCTGGGGACAGGTTGCGGAGGATCAGCTGCCTGGTGTTGAGGAAGATGGGAGAGCTGGGCGTACCTTCCCGAGGTGTAAATTCCACCTCGTACGAAAATTCCGGGCCAAAGTCCGGCCAGTCGAGGAACAGGTCTTGTCCCCCAGAGGTGGAGGTGGAGGTGGAGACCTTTAGGAATTGGGCACCTGGAGAACAGAGCGGCAACAAATCAAGTGGAAATATCCCCTCTTAAAATATGATTGGACATGTATTGTATTATATCCATTCTCTAAATATCTTATTTCATTTCATTTTATTAATAATATTTTGTTTTATTCTGCTTAATATTTTGTTTTATTTCGCTTTATATTAATTATTTATTTGATTTTTATTTTAAAGTCTATTTCATTCTATTTTATTCTATTTAAACTTTAATTCCTTCTATTTTATTTATTTCATTTTACTAATTTCATTTTATTTCTATTTATTTCAATTTTATCTATTCATTTATTTAGTCATTTATCAAAGCGTATCTTAAATTGATGTGAATCATCATCTTCATCATCCTCACAATTAACGTCCCAAGGGGCAACACAAATTGCCAAATTCTTGTTGATTTTTTAAATTTTCTTATACACCGTTTTCATTCCATTTTATTCCATTTTTATTTATTGTTACACTAGGAAAGAGTGGCAAACACACAAGTGATTGTTTTTAAATTTGAAGAGGAAAAGTTAATTTCATTTGGACCTTAAGAAACACTGTGACCTGCTATGGGTCAAAGTTAATGTATAGAGGCTGTATGTACTTGTCCTGCAGGCCACGGTAGCAGGTTCTCCTCTTAAGTCTCCTAGCGTGCTCCTGACGATGATGGTGTAGGTCGTGTCGTCCATCAGGTAGTCAGCCGTCGCCTGAAGCTGCTCATCCTTCCCTACCGATTCCAGAGGGATCTCTTCGCCATCATCGGTCTGTGTGCTGATAGCATAACCGTCAAAGTTACCCTCCTGCGTTGCGATCCACACAATCTCGAGCAGACTTTGTGTGTTGTAGTCACAGTAGACCCGTCCTGGCGTTCCGGGCACTAATTAAAATGAATGGAAATTTCCAGGAATATCACAAAAAGATGGAATATCATAACAGATAACAACAGATTATGTAAAGAGCGTTGATGTATAAGGTGTACATATGTTTCAGTTTATTTTATATATATATTGTTTGTATATAATTGATAACCAAAATTTTTTTCACTGTCATTGAAAACCCCCTAAAATACACCTTGTGATTCAATGATTGATTGTTATTTGTTGGCTCCATTTTAAATGTATAGTTATTGTCATGCTGAAATACAATGTATCTCAAATATTGGTAGTAAATGAATAAATGAAAAAAATAACAAGACAAATGCAACATTACTGCGTCTCCTATATGCCTCCGCCCTAGTTTCAGTATAGGAAATGGATGACAATATTCATGACATATCATGATCAGGGGTGATAGTGAGCACTGACAAAAATATGGTTTTTGTTTTTTTCCCTCAACCACGCCCCCCTTGAGTAAAAAAAAAAAAAGGATTCGGGGGGAAAAAATGGCATCCCTTTTGAGTAAGAAAATTGGGAAAAAATAGGAAATAATAGGGAAGAATAGAGAAAATAAGGAGAAAATCAGGATTACAAAAATAATAAATAAAAAATCAGGTAATTTTTTTTTTTTAAACATTGACAAATCAGAAGAAAACAAATAAATAGGGAAAAATGAAAAATCAGGAAAACCGATTTAAATCGGCTATTTATCAGGCCTGACGATGAAAACAAAAATCTACGATCAAATTGCAACAGCATGATGACTAAGATCTTGACCTACTAGCCCCGAAATGTAATTGGATCATCTAATAATACTTTCAACATGTTTAGATATTGTGATACCAAGGCTAAGAACCTTTAATTTTAGAAATGTACCTCTGTGACCTGTGACCATTGACCTACTTACCAATAATCTAATGAGACTGTCTTCATATGTTGATACTACATACTATCATCAAGTTTGAAGTTAAATGGTTTTTGAGATATCATGTTAACAAGAAAGAGGGACGGATGGACAGCCCAAAAACATATTGCCTCAGAGGCATACAAATGCAGTAAGAGAAGTTATGGATGTGAGAGGCTATACCAGTGGCGGACCCAGGCCCCCCGCCCCCCCCCCCCCCCCCCCCGGGAAAAAAAAGTGTAAAAACACGTAAATTTTATCTTTTGGGGGAGATGCCCCCCCCCCCCCCCCCCAACTGAGCGAAATATTGGCTGGTACGATTTTCAAATTTCAGCACACTAAATTTGGGCCCACCCCCCCCCCCCCCCCCTAAGAAATGCTGGATCCGCGCCTGGGCTATACCAACACTCTACTGTATTTGAAGATAAAGCTTATTACTGGCATGGGATGTGAACAAAACTGTCTACTTAGTATTAGGAAACGTTGATTAAAAAGACAAATAATTTCTGTGTATGCTTTCTTGAAAATAACTATTTGTGATAATCTCAGTAAATGAATCATAAGTGACGACGTTTGACTCATCATTTGATTGGAATCTGGGAGTGTATGGCATAATGAGAAATGTATACAATTTGAAAACACTGAACAGAGAAACCTCTGAAACAACAGCCCCCAAACACAATCGTATACATGTACTTACATGTGGTGACATCAAGAGAGTGTACTGTTGTATCCCATTGGCCTTCTACTTCAACAAGCAGGTAAACGGTGTAGTTAGTGCCAGGGATGAGGTCGCTGAATTCAACGGCTAGGACATCACCAAGGCCTACGGTCTTTGAGTCTATCGCGTCGCCCTCCTGGAAGGTAATACGCAATACGAAACCGATCACCTCTGGTCGGGTGGTGTTGCCCCAGGAGACAGAGATGGACGTGGAATTCCTTGTCTGGAGGCGTAGTTCCTCTGAGTTTAGTTGTTCTAGGAATGAAAGAAGGAAAGAGAGGGATTTTGAATGGTTTGGGATAGTTTTGTGTTGTTATGACTGGATGGTTAATTATAAATGGTTATAACTGGTTGTGGATGGTTACCGGTATGTAATGTGATGACTGGTTATGAATGTTTCAGGAAGCCAGTAAAAGTAATAATTGGGGTTATCTATAGACCTCCAGGGAGGCCTGTTTGTGATTTTATTGACTCCATCGAACCAGTTCTCTTTAAAATTATGAATGAAAAGCAGTGACCTCTTTTTTTTGCAATTTATGAATTCCTTTTCGTACACACCTTTGATTACAAGTCAAACTGCAACCCACATTGATAACATTTTTGCTATTAATATGTGCAATATTCAAAGTTCAGGTATAATTACTTAAGCAGTCAGTGATCACATGCCTGTATTCATGGTATCACAATTACATGCTCAAGTTGAAGGTAGTAATGGAAAAATGGTCTGTGATATCAATGATGTAAATATGTATTCTTTTTACCGGGATTTAGAATGTGTTAACTGGGACAATGTTGTTGAAAATGATTCCAAAATTGTAATTAATCAACTGGAAAGGAGATCAGAAATCAATACACATATAATTACCACCATGGACAATGCATCCAGAAATCACTTGGCTATATTTGATGTTTGCTTTGTGCCCTCTTTGGGACATCGTCATCATTATACCTGTATTGCTCTATAATGTGGGCCTATGAAATGAACCAGAATATCAAGGTTTGTTACAAAATTAAGTGGCAGTTTAAGAAATGTGTGAAAGACAAGAGACATTGTAACTGGTGATGTTTGGCTGAAAGTGTACATTTTCTATAACCAAGATATTAAAGGTTGAAACTTTACATCCTAATATTTGCAGTATTGAACCTGTATACATACAAATAAAAAAAATGATCATGAGCAAACAATTAGCCAAAGGCCACTATTAAAGCTAGAGTTGTGAATTCCTTGTAAAATGTTGACAAGTAAATGTATGAAAATTAAAAAGAGAGGCATTACCAAGAGTTATGTCATCGGCTGCAGGAGTAGAGTATTTACGATCAGCTAACTCGCCACTGAATGTTTGAACTTCAATGGTATATGACATCCCCGCCTGTAGACCATCGATTACAACTGACGTCTCGCTACTTCCCACGAAGCGTCCTTGACCGCCATACGTGATCATAAAGCCATCATACTTTTTATACTGAGTTCCGATAGGCTGCTCATACGTCACTTGTACGCTGATACTGGAATCGGGGCTCAGCTGAAGGTTCGTTACCGGATTAGGAACTTTAAAAAAGAGAATAATAATAAATAATAATAACAATTTTAATGATAATAAAAATAATAATAATAATAGTAATAATAGTAATGATAATGATAATAAGATGAAAGAAGAAATAGAATTATAATAATAACAATATTAACAATCGTAATCTCCACTTGGATTTTGCCATATCCATCATGCTGTGACGATCATGGTGCGTTGATATTATGAGATGTTTGGCAAGAAGCACTGCGCCTGCTACCCCTTTCCTCATAATTTTCATCAATTTTTTTACTTACTTTTTCTGCTTAATTAGTAAAGAGTTCAACTAATTTTAACCCGACACAAGGACTACAGTCATGAAAGAAAACTTTGACTTTGGTCTAACTTCCTCAATTAAAGACCCTATGAAAAGCTGATAGGCCATAGATTACAATAATATTACTTATCTGCTATTTCAGCCCCTGTCAGAGGAGTAAAAGCTCTCTGAAAACTGGAAATCTAAAGCTTTGAATATCGAAACTTGTTGACCTGAAAAAATGAGCTATCTACTTTATGACATCATCTTAAGTGGAGTACGCATATTCACATTGACTTTTTATTAATAAAGCTTGGCTACTCGCCTAAGCTATAGAGTACCAAAGCTGTGACATCATAAAAATCTATTTTTAGAATTTTGAAATTTGTTTCTTCATTTTCTGATAGAGCATCAAAAATAGTGTCCAAATGTCGAAAACCAATTGAATAATTATGAATTGGCTGAGATATGACCATCTGAATGAATAGATTTCCTATAGGAACTCAGTGTTATTTTGGTCTGGTTCGTAATTAATGTTATAAACCAGAGCAAAATAACACTGAGTTCCTATAGGAAATTTATTTATTCAGATGGTCATATCTCAGCCAATGCTTAACATATTCAATTGGTTTTCAACATTTGGACATTATTTTTGATGTGATGTTGTCACCAAAACTGCAGCAAATTTGACCCCTGTTGACTCGTAATTTGGAGGGGTGCTGAAAATGAGGTTTTAATTTGCTTTTGTGCAATACTATGTGTAATAGAGGAAATATATCTTTAATCCTTCACGTTTGTATTCTACATTCATTCAGCTTTCCATAGATATAAAGTTTTTTAAACCTCGCATCAGGTGCAATTTTTAGTTGAATACAGACCGTTTCCTTAACACAAATAGCATGGTATAAGTTAAGGACTACACCAACCTGTTCTATACCGAGATGAGTAAACAAGGGTTTGTGTATTAGGGTCAGTCATTTGCAGTTCATACAGCACACCCTCATGAAGCCCCAGAAAATTTACAGAAGTTAATGTTAAGGAAATTGTACGCTGGGTTCCAGTAAGTTCTGTGGACGCGTCCACTGATGTTCCAGAGATAAGGGTGGTCACACCCGTAGCAGGGAACATCAGTTGTAAAAAGGTTGTTCCTACATTTTCACTGCTCAGGCACAGTTGGCACGCTAGGATGACAAACAAAAACAAAAATATTGTAATTTCATCATTATATATTAAACACTCTAAAAAGTTAAAATGGGGGTAATTCTTGTGGTCTATAAATTCTGCTGTGGTAAAAAATATTATATCACATATGTGGTAATTTCACCTATGTTTTTAAATTTTCTTGTGGAAATGACCACAATAAATGAGGTTTATAAATGTAAGACATACCAGAATTCAGTCCTACATGTTTCTAGAGTTGAGGTGCACTGACTTTTTAAATTGGAATACATCTTCCAAGATGGCTGCCAAGATGGCTGCCAAGATGGCTGACAAGTTATAACAATATAAAAGTAGTAGTGACCAATCATAAGTTCGCAAGAAGGAATTCAAAGTAACCAATGAAGGGAAAGAGAGTGTCGGGTGCTGAGTGAGTTAAAGGTTGGATAGTCATAACAGAGAGTGAGGTTGCCTTGGCAGGCAAGGTTGAATGGGTAAGAATGAGTAAGGGCAGAACAAAGGAAGTATGAAGAATAGAGATAAAGGGGGAGGAATAAAGGTCAATGCTGCCCCTATGACGACAGAGTATGCAAAGCTAAATGTAAATCAAATAATTACAAATGAGTAAATTATAATCTTACATTAGGGGCGTTCACACCTACAGAAAAAAGTGAGATTCAATTTTTTTTTTTTTTTTTGCATCGCGATCCAGATCCGATCCGATAGTTTGCCGGGCGCTGTGTGTGTGAGAATGGTAATGAGAATAAAAAATTGATTCATTTACTCCCAGGATTACAAGTACACAACATCGTTGAGATTCATGCCTGGGCAGTTTGGACGTTCTTGCCGTCGAGTGAGAATTCTCCTCGTGTGTATTGTCGCCAAAAGAAATCTATCTTTGAATCGCGATCCAATTCGCACTAAATTGACATGTGTGAACGGTCGCCAAAAAAAAAGCAATCTTTGCATTGCAATCCATATCGCACTAATGTTATATGTGATCGACCTATTATGATCACAACATTGATGTGATTTCTGTTCCGAAAATAGTAACTTACGTGGAATATTGATGCCAGTATTTTCAACTGCTGATCCCCCTTGGCCATCAGAGTTGACAGCCACAACGCTGAACGTGTAATTGGTATCATCGTAGAGATGATCAATCTCATATGACCCACCAGCATTGGGGAGTAAGGATCTCTCATACACATCATTGGTGTTCGTATTTGTTATGGTCACATTGTAGAGCTCAGCGGTGTTGCCAATAGCTGGTGGATTCCAGGCCGCTGTGAACCCCCATTGCTGAATATTGTTGATGACAAGATTCTGAACAGGTCCGGGTATTTGTGCAGTGGATAGCTGGAAGATATAAATTTAAAGAAAATATTACTCTTAAAACAAGAGCAATCCAAACTTTGTAATATGTTCATTTTATGAAAGCGTAAAATCAGAAGAACAGAATGGTGAAAGATTGAAATAAAACTGCCCAATAATAAGGAGTTTATGCATGTTTAAAAAATGAGATCACTAAAGCTCATCGAATCTCAAATTGGAAAGTATGTCAGTAGATTGTGAGGTATTCACAGACAATGCTCCTGTTTAGGCCAACAACAAAAAATCATTTGGTTGTCCTCGATAGCTTTTCTGGAGTAGGGGTGGGCACAGATTTTATTTTATTT